>JASANX010000995.1:30624-73537 GCA_030849745.1 Trypanosoma scelopori | reverse complement strand
CGGAAACGTACCCCACACATTCAGCCGCCTCAATGCGGCTCACACATGCCGCCCATATGTTTGGCAACTCGAACGTGGACCACCACCACCTCCTGGGCGAAACTCGAATGAAACTGCCGCTGCACTTCACAAGTGCTGCGCGAATACTCTCGCGATGGTCGTCCATTTCCAGCGCCAGATGGTGACAATGGGCGCGCCGTTGCCGACATTCCCCTCCTTCATCGAAACAGAAAGACTTGCTTGCCAAACCCACGTGTCTTCAGAACTTACGCCTTGCGGCAAGTTTTGTGTGATGGCAGCAACTCCACAAGAGACAAGAAACTACATTTGAATGACCCAATCAAAATATGAGGCTCGACACCATTCCGGTCACATGGCCTTAAATATTCCAAACAAAAAGAAGGAAAATCAAACGTCCGCATCCGCACCACGAGAAATTCGACTCGCACGTAACACACAAGCGGTCAGGAGAGAGAAAGAGAGAAAGAGAGAAAGAGGGGGGAGGGGGGGGAAATAAAGTAGGTATGTTGGGGGGGGTGGGGGAAGAAAAAAAGGGGAAAAAAAAAAACAGCAACAAAAACACAGAAAACCCCTCTCAAGAGCAGTAGAAATAAGATAATGAAACACATACATCCCTCCCCACCGCTTCTCACTCCTCCCTTTGTTTTTCATTCCCTCTTTCTGTAGCATCCATCCGCACCTCACCATCGGGAAGTTCTGGCTGGACTTAAATGATACACAAGAGAATTATCACGGAAAAAAAAAAAGGGGGGGGGGGGGGGAAAGAGGAAGGGAGTGGGAGGAAACAACAGGAGGGGCAGAACGCCCCAGAGGAGGTTAATACCAGATGAAAAAGAGGGGGAAAGGTGCACAGGAAAACAAAAAAAGAAGAATAAAAGGGAGGTGGGTGGGTGGCCGGAGAAAAACAGGCACTTGCCCACCTTTAAAGCAAGAGGAGGAGGAGGGGTGAAACAAACAAAACAACCAAAAAGAGACGAAAAGGACGGTGGTCAAGAGCAAAAATCTGGGGAGCAAACGCCAAAAAAAAAGGGGGGAGGAGGGCTGTGATGGGTCTTGTCAGTTAGTTTCTGTCAAAGTCACTGCGACCGGCATAGTGCAAAGCAAATGGGTAAAGGGTGCGCTTGAGAGCCAATTTATCTACATGATGCCCCATAGGGCTTTGCGTGCAATAATACGCATAACAACGTTATAAATGAAGGAACACCGCATGCAATGACACATCTTCTCTCCCACCACTCATTCGTCGCTAGTATCCTCTTCAGAGAGATGACCCCTCACCATGTGGAGTACCGAAGATGTCTCGAATGTGTCACGTCCCGCCAGAGAATCCATGTCGGAACACCCATTGATGCTATCCAAACGGGCCCCTCTCTCTCCTCCTGCTTCATCAAACCCGACATCTTCCTCTTTCTCTGCGATGTCATGCTTTGACATGTGCATTTCCGTCTTCAGAAGAAGCTGCTTTGAACATTGTGTGAGCGTCGGGTCGTTACAGCCTTGAAAACCCCCCGATTGTCGATGGATCAGAGCGAGTGGTGAGAGCTCGTTGGCAAAGAGACGCCACAATTCATCTGCCTGCTGCTGAGTGATGATATGTTCATCCACAAATTGCAGAAGGTGCTCATACTCTATGGGCACAGGTCGGTTAGCCCTTTCACCTGGTAGCCCAAATGCCGTTTTCCGTGTCAGTACTGAGGCGCATTTGAAGGAATCCTGTAGTGGTGACAAGGTTTCTTGCTGCTCGGGGGGAACATATGATGTTGACACGGTATCGGACGGTGCGCTAATAGGGCGGAAGGTTTCCATGAAGGTACGGCTCTCGGCAAGAGCATGTCTTTTCCCAAGTACAAACGCCGACTGACCCCCGGTGCCCTTTTTGAGAGCTCTGCTCGGGTGGCCCAGCACTGGCGGTGAGACAAGGGGCTGATCCGGTGCCGTTTCAGCTCTTCTTGGGCCCTCCATAACCAATTTATTCAAATCTCGTTGTTTTTTCCTGGCGTCCTTCAATTCTAGTTTTAACTGCTTCACCTGCTCCTCCCAATTCCTTTCCTTTTCACGCATCTTTGCCATCTCAAACTCTCGCGATTCCAACTCCTTTTGTAACCGTTCCACCTTGGTCTCAGTCACTCGTGTCTGGACACTACGCGGGGCAACATGCCCATGAACCGGTCGCACACGTGCCTCATTGGATCGTCCCCGTAGCGCATTTGCGCACTTTGGCTTCAACAGTCGACCATTTCCTCCGTTTGGAGGCTGAACACGTAGCCACTCAAGCGCTGGAGAGCCACCAATTGCAAGAAGGGGTGACGCCACATTCGACACTCGCCTGGAACTAGGCCCATCAGCATCTACCAACGGTGGAAGTGGAACTCCAGGGCGTTTGGGTGTATTTGATGCTTGCGTGAACGGGGATTGGTTCACAGCAACAGAAAGCTTTGCCCGCCCGGGGGTCATGGGAGAACGTTGTTGTTGTTGTTGTTGCTGTTGTTGGGGCGGCGGCGGTTGCTGCTGCTGCTGCTGCTGCCGCATCTGCATCCTCACGTCATCTAGATTAAAGTTGTGGGGAAGACAGTTTGTTTGATACTCAGGGTCACGTGGAGATTCCAACAAGAACGAACTGCGTTGGGGGGACTTGCCTCGCGGAAGTAGATCCCGTATGTGCGGCGAAACAACACCAGACCCACCAGTGTGCCTCGTCTTACCATACACAATTTCAACGGGGAGGGAGTTAGTGTTGTATTCAGAGCGTTTGGGTACTAAAGGGTTTGCCTCCGAGGTGCTCATCGCAAAGTTAGGCGGCAGCGAATTGGATTGATACGCAGGCCGCGATGCGACGGTGGGGTCGGCGTATTTCTTCTGGCCAGGAATTAGTGCTTCCGCCTTGTCCATTTGTTTTTCCATCCTTCTCGATGGTGATTTTTCTACCTTTTCGGAAGATCTAGTGTGCCCCGTGTTATCCACCCGAATAAACCTACCGTTGCCATTTTCGTAGCTGAATGTGTATCGCTGCTCGATGGGATCACTCGGCACACCGGAATCCACCTTTTCAGGTATCTTAGTATTCTTCCATTTGTTAGAGAGTGCTGTCTGCTTGTCTAGCGCCTCCTTGAAAGCCCGTTGCTTTAACTGTTTTTGCAGAGCCTCTTTTTGCCTATCCTCCGTCACAATCAATGGTCTTGAATAGACAATATGATCCGACATTGAATCAACGGCAGAGAAAATACACGTATCTCTAAACCTTGTACGTATATATATATATATATATATGTATATACGGTGCCTAAGTTATGGTGATTGTGTGATTAGAAATCAGAGGAGGGGTGGGGAAGAAACCACCTCACCTCCAATAATGAATATATACAGATATATAAAGAGAGAGAGAGGGAAGAGGGGAAAGCCGTAACTTGCCTTTGCTTTACAACAGAGACCTTTTGGGGTTGCAGTCGCGTTGTGTAGGGGTTTGGCGCGAACTGTTTCAACTTTTCTCTTCCCCCCCCTTCTTTTTCTCTTCTTCTCCTTTAGCGCGCGTGTGTGTGTGTGTGTGTGTGTGTGTGTGTCGTGAAACCTTTGCAAAAGGAAAAGAAGAGAATGGGGATGGAAGAGGGGAGGAACTCTCCCACTATCTCTTTGCGTATCTTTAGAACACTGGGGCGTGTGGGCGTCCACAGAACCGTAAGCTAAATTCTAATGCAGCAAGCAATATTATGTATTCTGTTTTTATGCTCGCGTTCGATTGCTTGATTGGCAGATGCGAATGCGAAGGAAAGGGGGGCAAAGAGAAAGACAGAGGACTGATGAAGACAGCAGCGAGAGAGTAGAAGGGGAAAACGTGGAAAGCAGCGAAAGAAGGTGTGCATGCATGTGCGAGAAGAGACTGGGGAGAATGGGGCAGAGATGCGGATCGTCCAAATCGTGGACGGTTGGAGCTGAAAGCGTTGGCTCGGAGACACACAGACACAGATATATATATATATATATATAATATATAATTGAGACTTGAGGAGGAAGATCCACATTGTAGCTGACATCAGTGGAGTGTGCTACTTCCTCAGCCACTGGCTCATCACGGCGCTGTAGGCCTGCTCCCGCTGGACGAAGGAGGTTAGAAAAAACACGTCCCCCACGTGCGTCAACACGGTAATGGCATTTTCCAGCACCTTTACACTCCGCTGCTTCTGAATATCCTTGATCTCATTCCACTCTAGTGAAAATTTGCTGCTTACAAGGCTGGCCTGGAAGCAGAGCCAATGCGGGGTGACAAACAAGAAGCCCGGCCTCGGTATCGTGTTGTTCTTCTCCAGGAACGCACAGTTGAATGTTTCAATGATCTCCTCGGACTCAAGATGTGGAAACGACTTACGAAAAAGGGTATCCGTCTGCTGTTTGATGGCACCCACCACCCCCGAAGCGTTCAGCACGGCGTTGCCCACAACCATTCCCACTGAAACAGGCGCAAGTACAACGGCGGCGGCCCCTCGCACGGCTCCCTTGGCGACGTCGCTGATCCCCCAGCCCTGCGGCTCACCGGGCTGCTCCAGCGATGCCAACTCAACGGTGCCATGAAACGCTGCAGCAGTAGACCTCCTGGCAAGGAACTCCATGTCCTGTGGTAGTTGCTGTTGCTGTCGCTCCTGCATCTGCTCTGCTGCTGCACGTATGTCGCTCTCCCTCACTTCCACAAACCCATTCCGCTCGTACACATTCTTCGTGATGTTTACAATGGCGGAAATACGACTATTGCTGTGTTTTCTTGTGGGCAAGAAATTCCGTACTGCCGCGGCAGTGGAGAAGCCATGCGCCGTTACCGTCGCAAACTGTGGGGCCTCCGGGAAGGGCGTGATCACATGCAGCACCTCCTCCCGCTCGCCATCTTTCACGATGGAATCCTGAATAAGAAGAGACGGGTGCAAAAATGCACCACCATCCACAAGAATGTACTGGGTGTACAATTTATCATGGCAATTCTCGCTCACACCCAAACGCCAACCGCATGCAGGCACTCCACGCAGGGACGCCAAACTCATTACCACGATTGCTCCTGCGGGCGATACAAAAGGGTCCACATCCACACAGTCTGTTAGCAGAATGTCGCACATCAGGTCCACCTGCATGTCCTCCTCTAGCTCAATGTAGTTTTTGAGTAAAAACGGTCCAAGGCGACCCGGGGTTGGAAGCCGAATGTAATACTTTATGATGGGAGCTCGTTGCTCCATTAATTCAGGTGATGTGAAGACATTAGGTCGGCTAGACAACACCAGGCGCCCCAGCGCATCTTCCACCGTTGATGTAACCTGTAGGTAGTCGGGATCCTGCTGCGTCGCCACCACCGCGTCAGTAGTGGCGACGGCACCAAAGTTAAAGCTTTCTTCTGCGTCGGGCTCTACTTCTGCCTCCTGCAGCTGCCCCTTCTGACGCGAATTCGACAGAGCCCGAGGCTCGTCAACGACCAAGGGGCAGTCACTATCCCCAGAAACATCTCGCACTTGTTTCTTTTTCCCCTCACCAGTTTTCTTCTTCTTCTTTTTTACAGAAGCGTCGGGTTTCTGTGGGTCTGCAGATGCAATCACCATCTCCGGTGCCTCTTCAGCTACGACTACTACCGATGATGATGACATTGTTGGAGACGCACTTCCAGAGTACCTGGCCCAGTTGCGAAACGCCAGCTCAGTCTGATCCAGTGACTCGAAGGCGTCCTTGAAAAATACTCTAAGTTGCCTGAGAAAAATGCCAAAGATGTTGAACACGAGGCCATGTGCCTCCTCAGGATTTGCATCTATTACATCCTCCATCGCTCGGCTCATCGCAGCGAGGTCAGCAAGGCAGTCAATAAGGATACCAGACGAGCCACTGATACGACGACTGAGACTCTCAACTACCCCTGTTGCATGGGTGATGTTAGCGGAATGCTGCGCCAGAAGAACCGAAAAGTGATCCAGTGCAGCAGCGATGGCGCCGTTGGCCGAACCCACGCTGCCCGAGACCGCCTCAATGCATTCCACCCACTGATGCATCGCAGTACGGAGGGAGGCGCAGAGAGGAGGAGGGGGGGGGGGGGGGGGAGAATGGAGATTAGAGGGAGAAGAGATGGACGAGGAAGAACTACGCACGCACACACGCGCACACGCACACACACGAAACAAAAAAGAACTAAAGAAAATGAAGAACATTTGAAGGGGTAAACCACAAAAAAAAAAAAAAAAGGAAGAGGAGGTTTTGCGTGGAGGAGCCACACACAAAGAGAGACACAGACACACAGAGAGAGAAGGGAAGAAAAGAAGGGAGGGGGAGGAGGGGGGAGGAGAGGGGAAAGAGATGAGACACCTGCCAAATAAACGACTTCATTTGGGATAAATCTCCAATACGTTTAACAGAGCAACCACATCTCACACCCACCACCAACACATCTGCAGTACGACGGTGTACATTACAAACAAGCTACAGCTGCGTCTCGTCTCACACCGCATCCTTGCATGCCTCCTCGTACACCATGAAGAAAAAATTGTTCATCGCCACAGAAGCGGCCTTTCCCGGCGGGAATACCTCCACGCGCTGCATCAGCTCCAGTGCGGCCTGGCGCACTGCCAGTGACGGGTGCAGAAGCTGCGCCGCCAAAGGGTTCAGCCCATCTAGGGCAAGCGGCATACACCGGAGGAGCAGGAGAACTCCTTTGCGTGACTTGACACAACTGAGGAGAGACTTCAGTGCTTGCAATAACTCGGAATCATTACAACTGTTGGCACGGCGCAGGGTGGCCGTAGAAAGCAGTAGTGAGGACTCCTCGCTTCCAGGGGGGAGGAGGAGGAGTCGACGAATAAGAGGAGGATCACTTTCCAACGTGTCGTCCAGCACAACACCACGACGCACACACGCGCACAGCCGTGTCGCACTTGGCGAGAGAAAACTCTCCCTTATGCACCGAGCAACGTTGGCATGACCAAACACTTCGCGCTCCCTGTCCACAACGACCATTAAACCAAGGTATTCTTCCACCATCAAAAGAACAGCGCGATTTAGCTCGCACAATGGTTCCCGCATTGCCCTCATCCGACAGATCCGCTCAAGAATGTACTTGCTAAACTGTACATCGTGCACTGCCGAAGGATCTGCTGCATTTTCAGCGCCTTCCCAAGCCCAACCAACACCACCACCACCACCCCTTTTGGTGCTGGTGCTAACGTTATCACTGCTGTTATTCTTGTTGTCATTGGCGGTGGTGGTGGTGGTGTTGTTGTTGTTGTTGTTGTTGGTGTTGCTACTGATGTTGTTGCTGCCTCCCCCCTCCGATGACAGTAGAACACATCTGTTGTCCAAGTCACACAATACATCCCACCACGCTTGTTGTGTCTCAAAGATGGGGTTTAGAGTTCCAACAATGTATCCAGGCACATGGCTAAAATGCGAAAAGCCATTGACAGATGTGCATGGAAACACCCTGGTAGCTGTGAAATTAGGGTCCAACAGGTTGCCAATGAGGCCTAGTGACAAAGCAGCCTCGCACACATCATTGGGGAGACCCTGACGAGACAAAATCACTACACGTTTTTGCAACAATACGGCAACGATAACACTCCAAAAATAAGTGCCGCAAACCTCCACCAGCTGCTCCAAGCCGTAGCGAGAGAAGGTGAAGTGAGTTAGTTTGGGTGACAAGGGAATGCGCAGTTGATGCAGCGTTCCAAAGGGGGAGGTGGAGTACGACATGTGCGTCAGTTTCGAGCTTATTGTGCAGATTCTCATGATTTCCATCTCTAGAAGGCAGTTCACATCTTGCAGGTGCTGTTGCAAGGGCCTGGTCGCGCTCTCAACCGCGTCAAAGCAACGTTTCAGCAGCAACTTTTGCACCTCTAGTGCCTCATCTGTTTTTCCCTTCACATCGCAGCACTGTAGCGCTGTCTCCACGAGAAGCGGGAAGAACGGCTCGAGCCACACCAGTGTGGGACCCAAAAGCGCCACACTCTTGCTGATGCCTCCACGACGCACAGAGGCATCTTTGCGCGTCACCACTGCACAGAGAGCAAAGAGAGGTGGTGTGACTGGTGCCTCCATACCGTTCAGCATCAAATTGGATTCCCCCTGCGCCTGACTTCTCTTCCCTCCTGACGGCACGGCCAAATGTTGCCCACTCCTCGGCCTTGCAAGCTCCTCAGCCTGCACGGATCGTAACAAGAAACCGTGGCACATGGAAGCGTCACGAAGTACAACAAACGAATACTCTGAGGCCACCACGGAAGACTGTGAAAGCCGCGATGCGAAGGGTAATGATGAGGCCTCCCCCAACAATAGCGGCTCATTTCTCCAAGCGGAAGCAGTGTCATTTTTCGTAGACTCACATAAGCCATGATGCAGAAACCACAAGCAGAGCTCATGTGCAAAGGCAGAAACGCCAGGAGGGAGGGAAGGATAAACCTCGAGCGTGGCAATGCTCACGGGGCCAAACACGACATTGCCCTCATAACAAATCCAAACCATATCTGTCGCTCCATTTTGGTGCAGCACCTCGCTTACAAAGGGGTCGTCCGCCGCCGCGCTACGCACCCAATTCAATGAACCACCAGAGCTCAAATCAACGATGTTTGCCGTGCTTCCCCCAGGAAGCGCAGTCTCCAAGGTAAAGTAGTACACAGGAAAGCGCTTGGTAATCGCCGGCCTTGGTCTATTGGTAATAAAAACTGTTCGACTAACCACTTGCTTTTCGGCACCATCTGGAAGCATGTGGCTTGCGCAGTAGTTGTTATCCATGTAGAGGATGGGACGATCCCATCCAGGCAATGCATATCCTCTCCCTCCCACTACTATTGTACCGTCGACGATGTTGCCGCCCTCCGGAGTTGCCGGATCTGTTACTAATGGTGGTGGCGGTGGATATATTGCGCGCAGACAGGAACCGGTGTCAATGTCAAACTCCGCCAAAAGGACGTGATGTGCAATGGGCAGATGGGTAATATTCATGATGAACTTCCCCCTCTTTGATCTTCTCTCACTCTGCACATCAGTGCCAAGCCCAAATCAGCAAAACGAGGGAAGACACAACTGACGGGAGGAGGAGGTGGTGGTGGAAGGGAGACGCCACGGGAAACAAAAAACAAAACAAAAAAGACAGGGGGAGGGGGGGGGGGGGGCACACCCAACTTACCACTGAAGCAAGTTCACCGTGTATGGCAGGCAAGAGAGAAGCGGTTAGCCTGCCGTATCAGGGATGCAGAGACCGATTCCGTTGCGTCCAACTCAACACCTCTTTTATGATTGCAGCAGTTACTATTCCTACCGTTTCCCCTTCAACGAGCGATGGTGTTCGCGACCCGATTGGAGATCCGCGTCTTCATGCTGCAAGGGAGGCTGCGTGTAAAAATGCAGCGCTTGATCAGCCACCACAACTCAACTCCGGTAAATCCATGGCCCACCGGAACGGTCAGGGTGCAAAATAGTAACGCAAAATCAACCCACCGTTGGAGAACTGCCGCACTTCCAATTCGTCATACTTGGCACGAGGGAAAGGCGCACTGAACGGCTGCACCTCCACATTGCAATTCCGATGGTGCTGTATGGCGCACAGCAGGTCCTTTCCCGTCTGCCAAGCAAGGGCATCATCACCACACCTTACATGCAGAAAACTCAAGAGCGCCACCCCGCACAGCCAAAGGAGAGGCCACTAGACACAACACGACCTCCTCTTCCCTAATCTTCGATCCATCACTGTTACCGCCATCCATCTCTCCAGAACCGCAGTAGCCTTGCAAAGAAGAGGTATTCATCAGCCACCTGCTCGTTTCAGAGAAAAAAACTTGTGCATTATTCCCCAAAGCCACTGGATACTGCGAAGACTTCCTCTATTGGAGAAGAGCTTTTGCGGAGGCGATGGCTGCTGCGGCAGCAGTTCAGGTGTGTTGCCAATCGCCACATGTCCTGCCGTTGATACCGCACACCATTCCCTTCACAGCCTCTCCAAGCGTGCCGAGGGCGTGGGCATCTGCACTACAAAGGTAGAGTCGTCACGTTGAACCTGTAGCAAGAGATCCGCTGTCATTCGCCATGCAATGTAGTCTACAACAACCTCACGCTTGCAGGCGTGTAGGCAAGACAAGAGTATTGCCTCCTCCTGATATCGTTGCAGTCCCTTCACCACGGCAGATCATCCAAGAGAATCCATATACACATTTATCACCTGGTGAAATTCCAAAAATAAAAGGATCGAGAAAAAAAAAAGGGAAGAAAAAACCGGGAACAGGCAGATACGAAAACCACGGCAGAATATCACCTTCCTCTTCCTCCTCTTCCCTCCCAAGACGCACACAAACACACTGAAGGATCCCACACACCTCACCTTTCTTCTTGCTTTGGTCTGGCTTTCTATCTCGCACTTTTGTCTCCCTCACCACGTATATATATATATATATTTTTTTTTTTTTGCCGTACACGAGATCGCAGAGATGTCTACTCGGAGCTCAGGCGGGAAAAGAAGAAGAGATTCCAAAGTGCATGGAGATATTTTCCACCCAAAGTATTGTCCTCGATGATGTTTAGGACCATTCAGCAACTCCCTCCAAGGAGGAGATGGGAACACTGATACGTGGCAAATAAGCGCAGTATACAAATTCAATAATAAAGTTTATAAAACAGTTACCCTTTTTTTTTAGTGTTTTTTTTTTTTTTTGGCTTCGGTGTGTATTTTTGAGTGGGTGGGGGGTGGACGAGGACGAGGAGCGGGAAAAGGATTTCGTTTTTTTTTGTTGTTGTTGTTGTTGTTTGTCATTGCGGCACAAAAAAAAAAAGGCAAATGCTCCTTTACCCCCAACCTGCTCCTCTACCATACAGACTCTGTCAGTCCCCTTCATTTTTTTTTTTCCCCTCCCAACCCTTCGCCTGCGTTTTCCTCATCCTCTTAGGCGGGTGAACCCATATTGCCGCTGTTATTGTCGTTATTGGAGTTGCCAGTCATCACCATATTTTGGAATTTCATCATCAGATCCATCACGTCAGGATCGCCAATGTACTTCTGGAAGGCTGCAAATCCATTCTGCTGCACGTCTTCCATGATGGCTCGGAATTTGGGGTTCTTCTCCATCTCTTCACGCTGCAACTGCTCCAGCGCATCGCGACCGATCCTTCCAAACGGCGTTGCCACACTGCCATCCTCGTTCGGCACATTTGAGGCCATGCTGCTCATCATCTGTGTGAGTGCGTCGGGGTTGAATCCACCACCAGCACCACCGCCAAATCGGGATGCAATGTTAGCTACCATCTGACTGAATTGAGGGTTCTCCATCATACGGGCAGAGGTCTCCATAAATTGGGGATTGTTCATCATCTGCGCAACCTGAGAAAAATCAGGCATCCCTCCTCCAAATGGAAAACCTCCTACACCGGCAGAGCCTGAGGAAGCACGCCCGCTTAGCTGCAGTTTCACTTCAGCCTGTTTCAAGTCCTCCTTGTACCGCTCATTGGTGGGGTCAAGTTCGCATGCCTTTGCAAAGGCGTCCACAGCTCGCGCGTAGTTCTCCTGATAGAAAAGCGATGTGCCCAAACGTGAGTACGCCTTGGAGTAGTTGGGGGCGATGGCAATCGCGCGCTCACAATCAAGAATGGCGCTGTGGTAGTCCTTCATGTGAGTATGTGCCGCGGCGCGGTTTGCAAAATAAACGTGGTTTTCCGGATCCATCTCGATGGACTTGGTGTAATACGCGATAGCCTCTTTGTATTTCGCCATGCCCATCAGCTCGTTGCCCTTGGTTTTGATCTCCTCCGCCGTCATCCCCTCGTACGGGTTGTTGCGTTTTTCAAACTTTTGCCTCGCCTTTTCCAGGCGGAGCGTGTATTCCTCGGTGCCTGGCTCGGCGCCGGCAAAGTAGCCCTTCTTCACAAGGAGGTCGAGGAATGACTTGAATTTTCCGTCATTCTGGGGGCTCGTGCCCGTTTCATGGCTCAGCAATGCCTGTCGGAATACCTCGAAAAGATCAACTTTGGTGTCGTATGAGCCGCCAGTGCCGGCGGGATCTACCCCGTACTCCTCACTGAGGAGCTGCACCAATGTGTTGACCCGGTCGGGGTTCGATGAATCCACCCTGCGGAGCATGCGCATGAAGGAAAACACAAGCTTCCTGTGATCATCCGTCATAGGCTGCTTGGCCGTGGGAATCGGTGCTTCGGAGTTGTCCTTCATTTGCAATTCCGCCGTCACCTGTTCGCACTTGAAAATACCTCTGATCGAGAGCGAATTGTGTGCATCATCGTGAGGGAGTAATTTGAATGAAGCGGAGAGAAGAGGAAGAGGAGAAAAAAAAAAAAGAAATACAAAGGAGCGAAGAGAAGATGAACACCGAAACATCATGCGATCTGGACAGCACCCAAGATGAAACCCCCACGCGCACCTCGCACCGTCGAAGTCCCCCACCCCCGTGATGTGTGGTTCCCAAATCCCGCCATCTGGAATGAAGACGAGCGCGTGAAGGAAAAGGTGAAAAAAAAAAGGTTGAAGAGATTTTTAGACGTTTATTTTTTGCCGCCCTTCAGCTTCGCAATGGCATCCTTCTCGGCCTTCTGCTGCTCGCGCAACTTATTCCTCAGTGCAACATCGTCCTCGTCCTCCTCCCCGCGCACCTTCTTTGGTGCCTTGAGTGGCTTCTGCTTGCCGCCTTGACGGGTGGACATTTCTTCTGAGATCTTTTTTTTTTTGTTTTGCTGCGTGCGGGGAAAAAAAAAAGAAGACGAAGACGAGCACAAGACATGACACTGAACCGCATAAACCTCAGCGCCTCATCAGAACAATTCCTCCATCCATCAAAACCGCATACGGGAATCAAGAAACATCAACAACAACAAGAAAAAAAAAAAACAAAAAAAACTTCTACCCACACATGCACTTGCCTTCCCACACAAGTGCGCTTCTCTTCAAGCGATTATGTTTTTCGTTTGTAGTTGTTGTTTTTTAGAGGGGGGAGGGAGGTGGGGGCTTCCCCGTTTTGTTCGTCTTGTTGTTACCAGCTCGCAAGAGGGTATTCCGCACAATTACCCTGCAGCATTTTACATACATAACCCCATGGGATGGACACACTGACGACCTGGAGACACTGCTGCCTCCTCCAAACGCAATTTGCAAAGCGACATGTCGATGAGCAACTGCATGCATGTACTACCATCACTGTGTGGGAGAGTAGATGCAGGCCTATTTTATTTGGCCCTTCCCACTCCACGCAGCTCCAGCCTGCCACCCATGGGGTAAATCTCCACCACGTAGTCCTTCACTGGAGAGTGCACCCCCTTGAATGGAGCCTGAAGCACAGCCCTTTGGTGCGTAATACCGTCAATGGCAATCCGGTGAATATGGCGTGCAAACACTGCGGATCCCCTTTGCACGGTTTTCTCTTCCAACCTCAGTGTCCCACCGGGCCCTATGCTCACGTGCTCCATCACATTTGACCCCTCTGGCATCGCGTACGTGATGCGAAGTCTCACCATTGTAGACGCCTTATTAATCACCACTGCCGAGTACACAATAGATGGTGCCGGCGTCATGCTTGTGTTGGGAATACTTACCCTGCTGCAGTCGGGCGCCGAAGAAATACACAAATGAATAAGAAGAACAAGAAAAATAAAGCTGGCAGCGGGAGGAGCACCACAGAGTAGGGAGAGAGAGAGAGACCATACTATATGAACAAAAAAAAAAGCAATTGCTTTTCCCGCACACAATGACCTCATTTGATCCCATCGCTTTGCATCCATGCGCCACACACTCGGTTGCATCAATGGAAAGGCAGTAGATGTCACAAACGCATACACACAGAGAGAGAAGGAAAGAACGAAAGGCAATAGACAAAAAAAAAAAAAAAAAACAGGCACCTGGAGGACACACGCACACAGACGCAAATAAACACTCGCCCACTGTGAAACTTTTGGTATATATATATATATATATATATTTTTTTTTTGCTCGTGCTTTTATGGGTGGCCACGGAGCTGCAGTTTGCTGCCTTCAGAGTGAATCTCCAACACGTAGTCCTTCACCGGAGAAAAAACCCCATCGAATGGGGCCTCAAGCATCTCACCATCAACAGCGACACGGCAGATGTGTCCTGTTAGCGTCATCGTGTCGACCTGCACCACCTTTTGTTCAAGTTTCATCGTTGTGTCAGGATCAATGCAAATTTCCTCCTCCACCTCGGCCATGTCATTCGGCATGGCGTATGTTGCCTTTATTTTTACAGGGTTAGACGCCAGGTTCTTCACAATGGCGGAATACACATGGCGAGGGGGTAACACCATCCCTGAATAGCAGCAATGAGCACGATGTATCACTTACGGGGGTAACTAGACTTGCCCAAGAGACATCACGACAATATACAACATTGGAAGAAAATAAAAACGGAAACGATGCTTTGCAGATGGTATCAACAACATCGGGAGAAGAAGCCGGGGGAGGAGATGGGGGTGGGGAGCAGAGGCTTCACGTGCGTTACAGACGAAATACAAACAGAAAGAGAAGGAGAGAAAAAAGGGATGACCGAGGTAATAATCATGTTTTGAATCCTCTTCCCTTTCCTCCTGACCGCGTGTTATCATTCGTCTGCCATTTTCTGCCCAGTTGCCCTCACGTAATAGCGCTCCGCAAGAGACCAATTGCACGCCTTGAAGTAGTTACGCACATACTGCTCCAATCCCGAGACGCCGTAGTCAAGGGAGTAGGCGCTCTCGTGTACGTTAATCGCCAACAGCGGGATAAGGTTGCTAGCGATTGGGCATGCACCGTGGGAAAACTCCACCACGTCAAACTGCTTTCCCGTCCATACCAAGTACACCCAGCCAGAGCGTTCCTGATGCGACAGCGCTGTTACTATCATTAGCCTCCTCACTTCCTCTACTGCGTCGTGCGAGCCGTTACGGCTATACTGCAGTTGAAAAGCCTCGCGCAGCCGCGATGGCACCGCCGTTCCCCATGGGCGAATGGATTTATAGAAGAAACAGTAATTAAAGTGCTCGGAAGCGGCCGTATGTGTGACGGCCTGCGTGGCATCAAATGATGTTTTACGGATGACAGTCTCAAGGCTGTGTCCCTCAAGCAAAGAACCCAAGGTATACCGGTTGAGCATCGCCACTGCATCGCGGTGAAAGTTGTATTGTAGGTCAAACTGTCCCTTGGAGATGAAGGCAGGAATGCCCGAAGCGATCGGATAGGCCAGCCGTGGCTGACTGAAGAATCCCGCGTTCTCCTTCTCCCTGTCCGCGTGCGCAGTAGCGGCTTCTGTTGCACGAAACACGGCTGTCGACAGTTGTGGCAAGGATGTAGGCACATTTGCTTGGAGAAATGCGACCTTGGGAATGTACGCGTGATAACCAAGGCGCGGTGCCCGGCGCATCTGCTACAGAACCCCTACCTTTTTTTAGGGTGACAAGAGTATGCGCGGTGTAAGCTGAGTGGTGCGAGCTACACTGCAACAACATGGATTGGTGAGGAGGGGACGGGTGGGGAATAGGGAAGAAGAGGAGGAGGAGGAGGAGGAGGAGGACGCGGTGCTTCGGTCCCTTGACTCCGTCACGAGGTGGGGGACACCGCCTCCATATCTGGCTCCGTAGGTGGTGGTGCCGCATCTGAAGCGGGCTCCTTGGATAGCAGCATGACGCGCGCCATCTCTCGCAGGAGGTAATGCTTCTCGATTCCATACTTTTCCAGCACCTCCTCCACCGCCTTCTCGTCCTGCAGGTGCATGATCTCCCGTTGAATAACTTCCGCGAGGTGATTGGCCTGTTTATCGAGAGCAAAGTTTTTTTTTATCTCCTTCTGTCGCACCAGAATGTGCCGCCGGATACGCTCACCGTACGTGGAACGTAGCTCAGGTCCGGATCGCTTCAGAATGAAATTGTCGAAACCGCCATCTTTCTCAATTTCGAACATTGCCGCCTCCACCATGGGCACCTGCACCCAATGATCCAACACGTCGCTGTAGTGAATGCCTGTCTTGACGTACGGGTACTTGAGTTGCCGGTAGACGTTTTGTACCTTCCGTGACGTCCGCACACGCTCTCGGACACGCTCGTTGAGCCAAATCACATCCATTTCATGTGGAGCTTTTGGCAAGAAGGAGCGTGGAGCCACAGCACTCATGCGGTAGAGTGAGTAGCGATTGACCTTGTTACACCATGCAGCCCACGGCGGGAGGCCCATGGAGACGTACCGGTTGATGAGACCCCGTGGCGGTCCATGTGGTGCCATGGATGTCTCAGGGTTCAACGCGAACGTCGAGAAGAAACGCCTGGCGCTACGCTGCAACATATTTCCGCCGCCCCCCACCTTTACACGAGGACACACACACACACAAAAAAAAAAAAAAGTAAACAAAAAAAAACCATTGCAGGAAAAGTGGAGGGAAGGCGGAAAAATAAAAAAAAAAGAAACTTATTGCAGAAGAAAAGGGAAGCGCAGCGCACAGAATTTGCGCCAATGGGCGGCGAATGCACCCCACTTATCCGGCATTCGCTGCGCCTGGCAGGAACTAGGTGGAAGGGGGGGTACCGTGAGTACATTGAAGGCACTGCCCCAAAAGCCACAATCTGTTGATTTTCCTCTCCCTTTCCCTCATTGCGTTGTATTGCATTGGGCGTTGCGGCAACGTATCTGTCAATCCAAAAAAAAAAAAAAAACACACAAAGAATAACAAAGGGAAAATAACGCCCCCCCCCCCGAAAAAAAAAAAGGACGCACCCTTCCCACATGCACATACACACACAGAGTGTTTTCTCTTGTTCTTCTTTTCTTTCAAATGAAAAAAATTACCGTTGTTGATTCCGCTTTTATCTTTTTTTTCTCCTCTCCAACGGAATGGCCACGACGCCGAGCCAAGAATCCGGGTAATCTGTGCGAAATCGAAAGGGAAAAGTAAAAAAAAGAAGACACAACATATTCCATCCTCAAGCCAAACACAGACACACTCTCCACTGAGCGTATATATATATATATATATATTCGGATGGGAGGGAGAGAGAGAGGAAAAAAAAAAAAGCGAATAGGGCATTCCACACGCACATACAATAATGAGAAAGCGAGGAGGGGCGAAGACGTGGTGGGCCTCAGCAGTGGAAGGCTTGAAGGGACTGGATGTGCATTGGAAGAGGCGCATAACCGTACAACTCCCCATTTGGCAACAAGAGAGGCACCATCACGATGCTGCCCATGGCAGTAGGCGCCGGAGATGCCACATCGTCAGGTTTGGTCGCGGGATGAGGCGGGGGCCACGCTGCACCACTTCGTGAAGATTTTTTTGAGGAATTCTCGGGAGAGCAATAGTTGTTCGTAGACGACGGCAGTGCGCCAAGGACTTCACGCTTCGCCCACTTTGCTTTTGTGTCTGAGCTTTCGTTAGAGACCTTAGGAGCTTGCAGATGCTCCGTGCACCGGTCCATGATGCCAAGCAATAACGCGGGCGCAGGCCGCGCGATGCAAGGCTCCTTTTGACGGAGATGCACGGGGCTCGAGTGGTGGTAAAGGCACCGTGAGCCGAATTTGCACGTTCCCTTCTCCCGAAATTGCTTGCATATCCTTCTGCGCTGCTGCACAGCGGGCTGCAGCGGGGATGGACTTGGACAGTCGTCGCTTGCCCACGCAGACCTCGCGATGCGGACCCCGCCCTCGCTCTCGCTCGCCGGTAGCATCACCGTCATGCGATGCCGCTCCTCGCTGAGCTCCCGCCCCGCTGCCTCCTTTAGGCGTGCCGCGTACATGTGCATCCGCTCCATGCTGTGGTGCGATTGACGCATATCCACCAGCTGGGAGGCCTCCAATTCTGAAATGCCCGCATACTCCGCAAGCACCCGAACTGCTGCCTCACTTGTGAATGAATTCCTGCGAGCGGGGAGGAAACTCTGGAGGAACGCCTCAAAACCAACAGGGTCACCGTCTGAGCTCTCGATTGTCGGAGAGTGCATTAGTGAGTTTGTCTTTGGAAATGATGGGGAAAACAAATATGTATAAAGGGTGAAGAAAAGAGTCCAAAGATCGTCGTCACATTCCCCTCTCAGCAAGCATACACACAGACATCCACTCTCTCCTTCAATGCCTCGTGTGGCAACAGCAATATGGAATGGATGCATTGATGTTGTTGTTGTTGTTGTTGTTATCAGCAGCGGCGGGACGCAACTAGTTGCTCAGCAACTGCAAGTACGAGTAATCCTCCCTCCCGCACACGTAAAGGCACAATACCATTAGGCTGTAGAATCCGGGGAGACTCAGCAGGCACCCCATAATCAGCAATGCGAAACCGCGCGAGCGATCCACCGCAAACAGCAGAAAGAAGGCCCCTAAAGCCACAAACGTCAGGCCAATAGCAGAGAGAAAAAAGCCAAGCACAAACGAGCTCCACCCCTCCCAGTAGATATCACCAATGCGCCTCTGTGCCCCTTTGAGTTTGCGGAGATCCAGCCACCTGAAGAGGAGACCGCCGCGTGTGTCTCTGGGACTAAGGCCAACGCTCTCCCTGCTGTACCAGCGCTTCCTGTGGGTGCATGCACAACTGACATCACCCATTTCCAGAGCGCGTAAACTCAGAGAGCGCACCCACAAGGCGTTCCCGCCCGTTCCCCCTTCAAGACAAGAACAAAACCAAGAAAGAAAAAGGAATCATGGAATAAAAATGGAAAATTTTCGCACAAGACTTCCAGAGACTCACTCAGCCGTGTCTGCATCTATCATCTCCTCCTCCTCCTTTGCTGTTGTGGCCACCAACATCAAGATTTTCTGCGTAGTAATGTACTCACTAGAAACGGGTCGAATGTGTACGCAAAAAAAAAAAAAAAAAAAAAAAAATACAACAAAACGACACTGACACAAAAGATGACGACTTTGTTCGGTCACTCCTAGAAAAGGTGCGGAAAGTCGCGCCTCAAGGCATCCATGATAGTGTCCACAGAGGCTCTGACATCACGAGCTGATCCCGCGGCACGCAAAATGGTGTTGGTAAATTTTGTATCATTTGCTGTTGCCATGCACGCGGCAACTGCTGCTAACACCTCCTGCTGCTGAGTACGGTAACCCTGAAATGCAGTAGGATAGCGTTGTGTAAAAAATTGATCAAAAGTCAGCGATGGATTGAGCCTCGTAGCGGCCTCGTATTCCTCCTTGATTCGCCGCTGCTCCCTGTACGGAAGCAGAGCGCTCATGAGTATGTAGTGCGCCACGGAGGAAATGGGCAGCTGCCACCACGGCAGATTTCGCAGGATGTTGAAGGAAGAGTTTGCGTCAGACATCTGCAGCAGGGATGCCAAGAGCAGAAGTGAGGTGAGAAAGAAGAGAAACCGAAAGAACTGCATGGACGAGACGGATGGCTGGGCGGTGCATGTGCCCGTGCTGCAACTCCCAGCATCCTGTTGCGCATATTGTGGCATGGCCGCCTGTATCTTCTGCGAAAAGCGCTCACGCAACTGCCGCTCACGTTCCAGCTCCTCCTTGTCCTCCTGCTCCATTGCGGGCCTGCCGGCCTTCTCCCGTGCGAAACGTGTCATCCACAGCTCGCGCCGCGGTTCTAACAGGGGGCGCGGATGAAATAACCCCCGCCCATGCTGTCGCAGTGCCTTGAGCACCATTTGTGTCCTTCCTAAACACGCCACTCGCGCCTGAGTGGAAAGAAGAAGAAGAAGAAGAAGAGCAATGAAGAAAACAACAACCATCAAAGCCCTCCAAAGTGGAAAGCAAAAATGCGAACTTTTCCTCTCTTTTTATTTTTTTATTGTGCGTATTATTGTTATTGTTTAAGCATGCCATTCCATCATCCTTCCCACACACACACACACACACCTGAGATGCAACGTCAATACAGGGCGTACATCGATGTCATCTTGCGCACATGCATTCTAACCTTCACCCGCTTGTTGTCGTACACCTCGCGGCCGATGCCCAACTCTTCTGCTCCAGGCATGTACAGCCAGCACCAGTTGTGTCCTAACTCCTGTATCCCCGTACGGCGGTCCTTTTCACGGAACTCAATGAGTCTCGGATCCACACGCACCTTGTACTGCTCCCACAGCTTCTGTGCGACATCCTTCTTGCGCAGTGGGCAGTTAATGAGAAAACCCTGACCCCATGACTGCCGCCCAAACAGCAGGTAGCCCGTATTCACTCGCCAGTATACATCAAGCCATTGCCGCTTGCGTGCAGCAAAGTCAAGGAACTCTTCATTGCGCTCAATGAAGCAATCATACTGGTTTGTATCGGGGTTGAAGCACCACAAACCCCGTCGAAGCTCGTCGGTAGGCGCCACCGCATGGCCATCGTCCATGTACTTCCGCCCCACCTCGAGCTTCACTAGACGTTCCTCACCGGCAAACCCTCCTTGAGGGCCGAGAATAGTCCTGGTGAACAACACCGGCACGTATTCCAGCTGCAGTTCCGGCGCCATCTCCCGGAAGAGACGCGACAAACGCAGCATAGAACACACACACACACACACACGCGCACGCAGAGAAACCCCCCCCTCCCCCGCCTCCGCCACTACCACTACTACCACGCAGAGACAACCCGCGAAAGACGGGAGAGGAATAGCAACGCTCGATAAGTGGCAAACTAAAAGACAAAAAGAGTGGGCCATCATTCTGTTGCAGTCGGCAACAAACTAAGCCCTCACAAACACAACCCTACTCCACTCGTAGCATCTCGTTATTTTCTTTTCGTTTTCACCATCCCTCTTTTGTCGTGCGTATCATTCACACACACACACACACACACACACCTACACACGTACACATTTGCAAACGAACAGAAACACAAGACACATGCATGTGTTCTGTAGACGCGGGTAAAATGACACAAATGACGGCTTTATAGACCTGTGAAGAGTAACAACAACGACAAAGCACACACACACACAAAAAAAAAAAAAAAAAAAACGTGACACAGTGAAGCCATTGTTCCACCACCTCTCATCTTTTGCCCCCCCTCTCTCCCATCAGAGTCAACCTGATGCCGCTTCTACAGCCTCCATTCTGCACCCCTCAAGAGTTACCTCCTACCATGTACTTCGTTTTCCTCCACGACTCCTCGGAAGTCACAGACGCTAGCTTCCGTCGTAATCATTAGTCCAGCCACCGACGCTGCATCCACGACACAAGAGGTGACCACCTTGACGGGATCGATAATACCCGCTTCAAACATGTCCACATACTGATCATTTTGAGCATCGTAACCCATGCAGAAGTCCTCGTATTCGGCAACATTTTCCACCGTTACAGCACCCTCCTCGCCGGCATTCTCACTAATGCGCTTTATCGGAAGACGCACCGCGTTGCGCACAATAAGGATCCCCGTCCGCCGATCCTGCTCCATTTCCTCGTCAGCCTGCAGGAGCCTGTCCAATTCCTTTGAAGCATGCAAAAGCGCTGCGCCACCACCAGCGACAATTCCATCTGCCAGGGCATTGCGCGAGGCGTTGAGCGCATCAATGACACGATCCTTCGACTCGCTGATTTCCACAGACGAGCGGCCACCAACACGAACCACGGCAAACCTTCGATTCAACTTGGAGATGCGCTCACGGAGTTTTTCCCTCGCCTCCTCAGTCATGGCGCGATTCAGGTATCCTTGAAGAAGTCGCACACGCGGCGCCACGTCAGCAACCCCAGCTATAACAGTGCTGTCCATTGTTTGCTGCATGCGCTCCGCGCGTCCTAACAGGCAACTCACGTCGTCTACAAGGCTGATAGAAGCGACCTTTTCCACAGCACAGCTGCAGCAGGCGGCAAGGTCGTGTAATTCCTCATCTGATAGCACCGGGGTGCAGACAACGCCGCATGGTACCACCTTGTGGACATGGTTGTAGCAGATGGTTTGCAGCACCTCCTCTGAAAATCCCAACGCGACGAGAACAAGTGGCCTGCCTCCCGACTTGGCTGTCTCCAGGAGACGCAAAACATCCGCAGCGGATTCCAACTTGTCCGCGGTGATGAAAACGTAGGGGTTCTCGAGAACACTCTTGAGATCTGTCGAGTCCGTCACCAATTCACTCGAGACAAATCCTTCCTCAACACTCCATCCTTCGTAACGCCTCCACTCCGTCGTGGCAGTATTACCGTCTAGAACGGAAATATATCCATTCACACCGACCGCCTGCACAACCTCTGCAATCAACCGCCCAAGTGGGCGCTCACCATTAGCGCTAATTGTTGCCACATTCTCCAGCATCGCAAAGTCCTTTACAGGCCGATTCTGTGCCTGCAGGCTCTTGAGGATGATCGCGACGGCGATTTCAATGCCACGCTTGAGATCCATCGGATTGGCCCCGGTGGAAACGCTCTTGTAGCCCTCGGCAAAAATGCTCCACGCAAGAATCGTTGCCGTTGTGGTGCCGTCACCCGCCACGTCGTTTGTTCGGCCAGCCACCTGACGAATGAGGCGCGCGCCAATGTCCTCAAACTGGTCATTGAATTCAATGGAGCGCGCCACCGTCACTCCATCCTTTGTGATCTTCGGCTCCCCTGTTGGCTGACGAATGATCACATTTCTCCCCTTCGGCCCGAGAGTCACACCAACGGCTGTGGCAATGCGTTCAATGCCATTCAGCATTCGCTCCCTCGCGTCACCACCAAAGTGGATCGTCTTCCCACTGGCCGTCCCTAGCCGTTTCGAGAGGCGTAGCATCGTACAGAATAATGTCTATTTGTGTATCGGCGTTTACCCACCGTCCTCCCTCGTTTTACTTGCTTCACCCCCGTCCACAATTATTCCACTTCCCCCCACCACACACACACACACACACAGACACCCCTCCTCCTCCTCCTCCTCCTACCCCCGAGGTCTTCCTTTCGTGCGTTCGTGCGTGCGTGGTCGGACGGACGGACGGACGAGAAGTATGCCCTCCTTTTTTTTTTTTTCCTCTTCCCTTTCCTTTTTTGTTATTCATGCGTTTGTTATCATCATGGGTATTACATCGTGTGAGGTTTATTGTCAAACGTTTCGGCAACAAACACAAGGCAGATAAAAAGTAGGAAGTAAAGACACCGACAGGGCGTCGGATGAGCAAACCACCGAAAATGCAAGACAAGCTCCACCTTTGCTCACACAAACACACAAAAATTCACACAAACACACACAGGGGCGGCTCATGTGTGTGAGAGACGATTCAGAATGGCCCGCTGGCGTGAGAGGTCAATCTGCAGCCGCGATGCCGCACCACTCATCTCCACAGGATCCAAATGCATCGCGATGCGCCTGGGAGCCGGATCCATAGAGGCCTTCGCCTTTGCGGCACTCTGCAATTCCATTTCGTGATGCAGGCGCTGGTTCGCCGCGCCCGCCTCCGCTGCACGTCGTTGCACCTCCTCAAAGCGCATCAGAAGATCGTTCTTCTCGCTCTCGAAAGCCTGGCGCTCCCGTCGAAGTGCTTCACGCTCTGCAGCTATTTCCTCACACATGCGTTTCTGTTCGAGCCGCATCTCGCTTATGGCTACACGATCCTCCTCTATGCCTTCGACCTTCGCAGCATACGCCTCCTCTTGTGCACGTAGAGACTTGAGAAGCTCTGTTTCATCCCTGTTCTGTCGCTCCCGCACCATTGCAGCCTCTGTACGCTCACGTGCAATGGCCATTCTCTCTTCCTGCAGCTCCGACATGGCCTGCAATTTTTTCGTCATGAACTCCTCGTACTGTTGCTCAAAGACCTTACGCTCGTGTGCCACCTCATGAAGCATCAGCTTCTTGTCCTTTTCCAGCTGCTGCCGTAGCGTTTCATAATGTGCCTGTGCTTCTTGGCAGCGCCGACGTTCTTCAGCTGCCTCCTTTGTAAAATTCGACAGAGAAATATCAAACTTTGCGTAAAGTGAAACAACACGGGTACGTTCCTTCTCCATCTCCTGCTTTGTGTATTTTAACTCCTCCAAAACTGCATCCACAAGCGCCTTTTGCTCAGACACAAGCTGCTCCTTCTGCCGCACCACTGCTAATCGCTCCTCCGTTAGCACCACATTCATATTCTTGGTGGCCTCTACATCCTTGTGCATCTGTGCAATGAGTTTTTCCAGCTCTGCGGCGTTCTTGACATGTGCCTCCATCATTGCAACCTGCTGCACATGCACCCTGTCACTCTGACCTACCGACTCGGCGTGACGCTTCTCGATGGATGTGAGTTCCATGCGGTGCATCTCCTCCACATGTGCACGGTCGAGTTCAAACTGACGTCGCACCTCGTCCACCTGAGACTCGTATTGCCGCTTCATATCGTCCAGTTGTGTCTGAATCAACACCCGGTCCCGCTCACGCACACTCGCGTCCTCGCGGTCGCGGCGATCCCTGTCTATTCGGTCAAGCTCGTTGCGCAGCTCCTTGTCAGCCTTCAGACGGATTTCACGCTCCTCGAGGTCACGCTTGCGACGGGCCTCTCGCTCCTCCTCGTCCTTTGCCGCCTTTGACTCTACGAGTGCGCGGAATCGGTCCTCGCGAACCTCCATCGCGTTCCAAAACTTCGCCTCCCGCTCCTCGCGCTCCTTCATTTCCTTCTGTAGCCGTTCCTGCCGCTCCATCTCCTCGTGGCGATCTCTCATCTCACGCTCCTTGCGGTACCGTTCATCCTTGATAAGGCGCTCCTTCTCAGCGGCAACGACGGAAAGGTTCAGCTCGTGAAACACCTCTCGGACATCCTGCGCCAGGCGTTGGAAGAGACTGCGCGCCGCCTCCTCCTGCTCCAGCCGCCGCAGATGCACCGCCCGCTCCCTCTCGCGCACCCGACGACGCTGGACCTCGCTACGCGGTTGCTGTGACGCCCCCATACCGGTATCAACTGCAACATTCGCATCACATTCGTTCCCATCGTTTTTTGCAGCACTCTCCGCCTCCCTACTCCTCCTCTCCTGTATTTGCTTCAACTCCTCCATTTGGGCACGCAGCTCGCATTGGTGCCGCTGGAGGGACATCTCCATTCGCTCCTGCTCCATCTGCCATCGCCGCAACTGCTCCTCGTGCTGCTCCTTCATCGCCCGCGCTGTCTCCTCGGCAATGCGCTTGAAATGCGCCTCAGCCCCCTCTGAAACACCGTGCTGCCGCACACCCAACGTGTCAACAGATGGAGTGATAGGTAGCGTGGTGGGCACCTCCTTCTTATCATCATCACCATCATCAACTTCCAAATCAAACTTGTCAGAGTACTCCTCTTCTATATAGTCTTCTTCTTCCACAGCAGAGACCGGCTTGCTCCGTGTGTCACCCCCGCCACTTCTCCCACTTGTTCCCACTGTCGCGCTACCACCACCACCACCACCACCGCCACCGCTGCTGTCAGATACATGGCCTTCGCTCCTATTGCTATTGCCCTGCCTCTGCCTCTGTCCCTTTTCCTTCTTCTCCTTCTCCTTCTTCTCCTTCATCTTCTTCTCCTTTTTCTTGCTTTTTTTCTTCAGCTCCTTGTCACTGCTGGGGGGAGGTATATAGTCGTCGTCGTCGTCGTCGTCGTCGTCGTCGTTGTAATCATCAAAGACATCGTACGAGAAGCCCCTCTGTGGGGGACGCTGGAGACTCGGTGCCCCCTTTAGCGACGACATGCACCCCTGCCTGCCACTCCAAGTGTGGGATGGACCAGCCTACCCTCCTTTCCCTTCCACCACCACCACCACCACCACTACTTCCAGTGGCAGCTTGATATTTCTATGCGGCGCAGAGTCTCCTCGACCGGTGAGCCTACCTAGGCAGCAAATTACAAATGAGAAGCGGGAAAGGTATTCAACCAGGTGTGCAAGCATACAGATTATATGTGTGCCCCCCAGCGCTACGTCATCCGCAGCTAATGAGGCCAAATGTCGCTTCGAACCATAGCAGTAGGCGTCTACTGCAGACAAAGGGAAACCAAGAACAACAACAACAACACAAAAAAGAAAAGGTGCAGCGTAGGGGTGAAACAGACTAGCCATCTGTAGAAGATATACAGAGCCCCATCATTCGACCATACAATGCAAGAATGAGTGGCAGCAGGGCAGCATTCGGTGTTAGAGAACTCCACCACCGCGTACGTACTTTGCAAGGTCCCTCACAGAACTCATCCAGCCGCGCAGACTACTACCCCACCCCACATAATCCGCGACGCCAACTCCGTATTGGCGCTGCAGTTCCACAACATCAGCTCTAGTTGTCACCCTCAGTTGTGTCACCAGTTGAAAACCGTACTGCTCGATCCAATCCGTGGCCAATTTTAGAAAATCATTCACATCGCACGGCGGGTACGAATGCAGAAAAGGGAGAAACTCGCAAAGATTACTCATTCGTAGAAGCGTACATCGTTGAAAGCTCAGCATGGCAACGGCAACGTAGAGTGCCGCAGCGCGCAGTTCCTCCCCAAATGAGAACAAAAAATCCCAAACTCGAAACACATCCGGAACATTGAACTCCTGCGTAAAGAGCAATGTGATCCATCGAAATGCGTAGAACTCAGACTTCACCTGGTGGGCCTCCAAGTGCTCCCAGAGCGTCGGTTCGAGAAACTCCAATAAACGTTCAAAGATGCGTATGGTACACATCACACCAGTGTTCTGATCAAAATCCAGACTCCGGCAAAAGTCGTCGCCGAGGTATGTAAGCATGCTTTGAAAGCAGAAAAACACCTCGCCCTCAACATTTTCATTCACCAACTCGCGCTGCCCACACGTGAAGGAATACAGTAGATGCCCCACCAGTTCATTCATGCCTTGCACATATCCCAATCCCTTGTTGGTGCCGGCAAGGGTGTGGATAATGCGGCGCAGACTTTGTTGTGTCGGCGAAAAGACCACAGGGATGCCGTGTTCCGATGTGGTTGATTCTGTTGTGTTGAAAAAGTGCAGGGAAGGCATTGTGCGGGGAATGTCAACATCCACACTGCGGTAGGTGTGCTCCCCAACCACAACATCCCCCTTTTCGTCAAGTGCACATACAATGCGAACAATCTCCCGATACTCCTTCGCCTTGGCAGCCCGAAGTTCGTCCCAGCTTGATGGGTCGAGTGGGAGAAATCCCAACAACAGCTTCCAGAAAACGGCACGCAACTTTTCAGGCGCTCCACGGCGACAGAGGTGAGCAACAATGGAGAGACTAACGTTGGGGCCTGCAATGGCAGCTGCATATGGATCCACCGGTGGCTGCCCCTCATGATGCAGCACCCAATCGGTCCCTTCATTTTCCACCCCGAATGGTGAAAAAGGCGATCGCCACGCCATGGGAAAAGAAGGACTGACACCAACTCCCCTAACTACGTTACAAACCCAAAGAAACACACTGACACCACCCTTCGAGGGAGTGCGGGGCGGGGCGGAGGAAGAAGGGAGGGAGGGGGCACAACTATGAAGTGATACTGAAGGTCTGCGAACACCAATTTTTACAAAAAAAAAATTGGTTGGTATATTACAATCACCACTAGTAAAGGAAGAGGAAGAAGAAGAAGAAGAAAAAAAAAAAAAAGAAGACGAGATGCAGAGAAACGCAGTGCAGAAGGCATACGACACCCTTGCCTCTATTTTTCCTCGGGGTTTATTCCTTCATGCAGAAGAGGAAAAAACAAGACAAGAAAAACGCAGAATATAAGAAACTTCTTGCCTCTCCCTTTCTTTCCTCTTCCTCCCCATTTTCCCACTACCCCACACTGCCGCCTTTTTTTTTTTTTGTCCTCCTTGTAGCTTTCACAATTTTCGCTAAACCGCATACATGCACCACCCCCACCTCATGGCATGGGGTTAATGGCATCCAGAAAAGACATTACGACACGTGTGGGTGTCAATTGCGTGTCGATGATGGGGTACACCAGCGCCATACGACCATCGGGGAGTGCCACGTATGCGCGGCGGTCGATGCGGTCAAACGTGTCGGCATCCTCATCTGCCAATGACCCGCGATAGTAAGACTGCCGCATGAGAATAGCGACGGATGAAACACCGAACATAAGCGCGGGTGCATGGTACACCAGGCGGTGCAACTTGCTACTGTATGTTGAAGGGATGAAGTGCGACCAGAGAGGGCGCTTTACCGTTGCGGGTCGTACCATCCTTTTCTCCCCACCCCCCGCGACTTCTTGGTTGCTTCTTGCGCTCTTTCTACGATGCCACTCCCAAGCAGTGGCAGAACAAAAAAAAAAAAGATGCACACGAACGCACACATGCATCCCCCCCCCCCCCCCCCCAATAAAAAAAAAAAAAAGGCAAGAAAGAAAAAGAAACGCAAGGGCAAAATGAAGTGCGCAATGGAATACAGAACAAAAAAAAAAAGACCGAAAAGCGGGGGAAGAAGAGGAGCATTAGTCGCTCCCGCATGTTAAGCGCGAAATCCACATTTGTAAGATGGAGAGGAGGGCGCATCCTCTCCTAGTCGCTTCTTTTTGGTTTGCCCCCCCCCCCCCTTTTTTTCCCACTTGAATGCAGTTCCATGCTGCCTGCCGCTGGTGTGTATTGTGTGTGCGTGTCCGTACGGGGGAGGAGCACTTTGCGCACTGCAGCCACCACACTACCTCTGAGAACACAAACAAACAAGCACACGCATGCCAATGGGAACGATTGGCATGCCGTCAGTAGTAAAATAACGTCATTACTCAAAATTTTGCAACAGTCTGCTCCATCCACAGCTGGTATTTCGTTGTCTGGTCAAAAGCGTGCGGTGTCATGCGAGAGCGCAGATAAACGGGAGACAGGGACCCTGTTGCCACACCACGCGGAATACGCACCTTTGCCGTTCCACAAGCACAGAAAGAACGACCAACAAATAAAACAGTTGCAAGAACTCGCGAGATGGGCGATGGCCGTATGGAGGAGAAAGAGAGAAGAAGAAAAGAAGAAAAGAGAATACGGCAGGGAGTAGCGGCACTCAGATCCACACAGACGTGTGGGAATTTGGTGACGACAACGGCAGCAGGAGAGAGAGAGAGAGGGGGGGGGGGCAAAGAAGACACAGAAAAAAAAAAAAGGGGGTAAAAGTAAACATCATCTTTTTTTTTTTTCGGCACACACACACACACACAGATGCATTTATACTTATAAATAAATAAATAAATATGTATAAATGTATGTGTGTGTGTGTGTGTGTTTGCGTGAGAACAACTGCCACGACTTGTTCTTCGGTTTCACCTCTCTCTTCATGTCTTGCCTCAAGCTCGGTTTTGTATTGCCCCTTCCACCATCTTCCCTCCCTCGCCACCCGACCTCCAGATGCGCGAACGATCGTGCATCAAAGACGGGCAAGCAAGCAAGCAAGTACGCAAACAGAACAAAGGGAAAGGAAAGAAAGAAGCGAAAAGGAAGAAAGGAATACATCTCGTAAAGCGACTTAAATGCTGCCAAAGTCAAGCGCGCGTCTGATAAAGCATACATCCGTGCCTGGCCTTTCACTCGACCCCCATTTTGACTCATGGCTTCCGCGTGAAGAATAATTTACATACTTCCTTGCCCGTTTCAGGGTCTTGATGGGCGTTGCTGGCGCACAGCCTCCAACCCTCCCCCTCCAAGCACTCAATCACGACGAGGAAAAGTGCCGACTTGTGCAGATTGTCGCAGAAATGTTGGCTAACATCCATGCGCCAGTGGTCGGGGTTCGAGTGGAAGACAAACTTGGTGGGCTCCCGTGACGGGATCGCTGAGGTGGACATGGTGGTAGGAATGGTTTGCTCCATCCTCCGCAACGTCTCCTCACGCAGCGCGGAGCCCACCAGTGAGATCACAGGTGGGTTAAAGAAAGTCGACACGCAGAGGTTTGGCATTCTTGAACACAATCTCGTACACTCTTTTTTTTTTTTTTCTTGTCGTCCACCTCTTACTTTCAGCAGCAGTAGCAATAGCAATAGCTGCAGAAGGAAAGGAAGAAAGCGTGGGAAGAGAATAGGACTCTGGAGCATTTTGTGCAACTCCCGCAAAGGCACGCCGCCTTGCTACAGGCAAGTGAAGCGAAGAGACCAGAGATGATCCACACGCCAGGCACGATAGTCACACGGTAAACCTCGCTGCAGCACGTGAGGAACTGTTGGAACAGTAACAATAATAATAATAATGAAAAAAAAGAACGAACAGTCAATTTAACAGATGGGAAAGTGAGATCAAAGGCTTACTGTCAAGTGCGACAATAATACAAATCAAACCAAATAAATATTTTTTTTAAAAAAAGGAAAGCCCAAAGGGCAAACATGATCGATACAGTATAGATAGATATATATATATGTATGTATGCTCCTTTCATCCTCATTTCCCCTGAAGTAAAGGTCAGCTGGTGCGTTTCTTTTCTTCAGCCGCAGCCGCCCTTTTACCGCATGGGTGTGGCAAAAGGATATGGGGACTTTTTACGCGTTTTCGTCGCATGATAATTGAGCAGCCCACGAAGTGACGACTCGGAGAGCATTCGTGTGTACGTCGTCCCGCCGCCAGGGAGCGGAATAGGGCTGCCGAGGTGGCGGTCAAGAACACTCGTGCGAATGGATGTTTGGGATGCACGGTGTTCATACAGACGAGGCCTTGAGAGTTCAGATTGCGCTCTGAAGACTGCGTGTATCAGCCCCTTCTGCCGCCGGTCCTTCGCAGCCTCTATGCGCTCCATGGCTCGTCGCTGCCGCTCCTGCAAGTCGAGCTGCACCTGCGCCTCGTGGCGTTTTCGCCGCCTCTCCGCCTCCTTCGCCTGTTCCGCGCGCATCCCCTGAAGTGCCTTCTTTCGTGCAATTGCCTTTTCCCTCCGAATGTCAGCATCTTCCTGCCGCTGCCGCTCCTCGCGAAGCTTCTGCGCAAGGCGCTCGTTTTCCTGCCGCCGAAAAGACAGAACCTCATTCTTCACCTGACGAGCAATCCTGGCCTCCATATCAAGTAACATCGTCTGCACACCAAGAGTTTCGTTAAAATCCTCACGCGCCTGCAGGATCTGCTTGCGTGCCGCCTGGTTGCGGTGGCAGCGAAGCCGCGCCATCTCGCTCTTTGCCTGTGATTGTTGCTTGTATTCCATTCGCGACGTCTCGCTTTTGGATCGCTTACGATCCAACGCATCCTCCAGTTGCATTCGACGACCCCGACTCAACTCGCGCCCACGAAGAAGATTCTGCTGGGCTTTGATAATACGCTGTGAACGCGAGCGACTGCGGCTACTGCATAAATGCTCCTCAACAATGCCATCCAGGTGGGCCCGATGCTTCTCCGCACGCGTTCGAATATAGTCATGAATCATTTGTAGTTTCCCCGCCTCCTCGGACTGCATGGCGGAGCGCATACTTTCTTCACCCTTGCGGATGGAAACGGCAACCATTTGCACAAGGAGGCCCTCGAGCTTCTCTTGCGCAGCCTGCTGGAGCTCTGCCCGCTCGCTCCAGCACTTCTCCCTGATGCTGGAGCGAGCAGCATTCTCCTCCTCCATAAGATCCAGGAGCTTCGAGTGGTGCATGCCAGCCGTTTCATAGTGCTGGCGGTAGCGATCCAGGGCCCTCTTCTGTTGTTGCTCCATTTTTTCAATGGCCTCAGTCCAGGACCCAACACGTCGCCAGCAAGTGTACGTACAGAACCGCGCTCGGGCAAATACTTGGACGAGTGTCACCTGTTGACAAATCTGCTCCCTCGCCTTGAAGTGCAACTCCATAAGCGCGGCACTGCCCAGCAAAACACCATCATGCGTCTCACAGTATTTCACTCCACAATGCTCCAAAACGCGCCCAGCAAGTTCATATGTGGAGGCGCTAGCGCTCGTATTGTGTGTTGCCACCGCAGATGAGGGCAGAAGTGATTTGAAGCTTGAGATGATAAACTCATGGCGGCATCTAACGTAGTGGCTGGGAAAGTAACCTCGCAGTTGCATGGCACACAGTAGTGGGATTTCCTTCAATTGCATCTCCACGTAATCACCGCGGTAATCTGCACCGAGATCAATGCTACCGATCCACCAAAACAGGTTAGTCTCGTCACGCAAGACATCAAGCAGCGGTTTCACGCCGAACGACTCCTGTGCAACCGCCTGCTTCAGGGTCTCAGCCTTCCCCTGCAGCATGAGATGTAGCGCCTCCCGCGTCTCGAGATCCGCCTCCTCCATGAGGAGTGTGCGCATTGCCTTGTAGTCGCTGTGGTTTACTGTCTTCAGCCGTACCAAATGCTCATCATCTCGTGGAAATTGGTAGTGTCGTTCACCAAAGGAGTGCTCCACTGTGAGTACCAGCGTGCTGGTGTTGAATCGTACCCGGGAGTGCTTCGCACAGCTTTTCAGTGCCAATTCCGTCTCCCCAGACCCTTGCGCTGCCTCTGCGATAGAAAGAAGACCACCAAGCCCGTAGAGGACTTTTAAAAGGCTGTAGTTGTCTAGTGCGTCGAGCATCGCTTGCTGCAGTCTCCCCGGTACGCAAAGCCCTGCACGTTGCCACTGTAACACCTCCTGTTCGCTCGAACGGAGAAAGGCCTGAATGAGGTCCTCATACACACTGGCAATAACGATGTTTTCCACATCGTCCGATGCAGGGGATGGGAGAGGCGGGATGACAAGCATTGACACGGAGGCGGCTTGCGGCTGCAGTATCATCTCTCCAGAGAAGTTCATGGCGTTATTTACCTCCTTGAGCACCAGCGCAAGGGTCACGGTATAGAGCAGACGCGCTGCAGCCACACACACCTCACGGGAGGTGAAGATACGAAGGCACACCTGAACATCTAGCTGCAGAAGATGAGCAGCATTTTTCAGTGCAGGGAGGTTAGAAATAGAGCCATCGTTGTAGAATTCAATCTCAGTAAGGTGCACAATCGCTGCCACACGCCTGAACAGCGACAGCCGGGTGGCAAATGTCAGGCCAAGAGTCTCTGTCATCTCGATAAATTTGTAATACTCTTCGCGTAGGCGTGCCACAAGGCTCATATCCTCAATGTTCGACTGGCACATGAAGTCCTGTTGCTTTCGGTTGATAAAGAATTGTTCTCTCTCTTCCATGCTGAAACCATACAGCATGTATGAAAATATCTTGAAGTTAAAGTCGTTCGCATTGCCGATGCCAGCGGTAAATGAATGATTGCACTCCACATGCACTCCTTTAAGCTTCCCATCCTGTCCCTCCTCCGCGTACAGGTGGGCCTGGAGGTAGCACATCTGCCGCCGACCCACAGTACATGTGAGAGCAGAGATGACATCCATGCCCGCCTTGATTACCTTGAGCTGTGCTGGGGTCGCTTCGAGGAACGAGCAGCACGTGCTCACAAAATTGCTGCAAAGGGTCGGCTGCGTGTGGCCGCAGGAAACCACTACCTGTCGCCGACCCGAGCCTTTCCACACCAAAGCGGCCTTGAGTGCCATGTCGTACCCTAGTGGCTGGACGTCGAGGGGGCTGCCCTCGCCCAGCAGGAGGGAGAAGTTGTCGCCTATGTTGGTGCAGAGCTCACCGTTGGTGCTGCGCTGCCGCAGCAGCTCGATAAATGGCGGAAGACCGACGAGTGGAGAGGGAAACATGAGCGCCGCGTCACGCTTCTGCAGGAAGACTGAGGGGTTGTCCGCCATGTGGAAGAGGAGCTGCTGCGCATCCTCACCCTCCGCCCCGCCGCGTGCTTCCGGAGTATAAATGTCCAGCGATGAGATCGTCTCCTCCACTGCACCATCACGCACGACCACCTTCTCCCCGGCGATTGAGTCCACGACACCCACACGCCACCCGTCGCTTACGCTTCGATAAAACACATAAACCATTTTTAAAAAAAATATATATATATATATATATATATATATATATATATATATATATAAGCGCTGTTTTTCTGTGTGCGGTTGGCCCCCTCCTTCCTTCCTTTCCCTCTGCCAGACACAAGTGGAGATGAAATAAAAAATAAATAAACGCAATGAGACAGAAACTAATGGTGAATTCACCGCTCCCAGCCTGATCTGCGGTCAGCAAGAACAAGAACAACAGCAACAACAACAACTGCATCGATTAGCAGCAAAGACTTTTCGTTGTCTAAATTTCCATCTACTCCCCTCCCCCTTTTTTTTTGGGCTTTCCTTTACCCCATCCTTCTGTTTCTGCATCGCTCTTCCGATGGTCTGCCGCGTGTCTACATGCCCGTGCGCCGCCCTTCAGAAAGCGAACACATGCGTGCGCACGCACACAAAGAATACATGTCCTCCCATTTCCTCAGTTTCATTACTGTGATTCTGTAGACACGGACGAAGGAAAGACGAATAAAGAGATGGGACAAAAAAAAATAGGAGATGAGACAAAACGACGTTAGAGAATCAACAATCCTCCAACTACTCCACAAGCCATGGCGAGTTTGTGTTCGATGGACACACCAAGAACATCCAACAAGGAACGGAGAGCACAGCTCTCTGGTTTCCGAGAGCCCAGATTCCACATGTCGGTCAACAAACTCTTCCATCGCACTTCCGCATATCCCAGCAAACTCAGTGACTGAGTCACCACCAACCCACTACAAAAGAAGCGAGAGAGTGAGCCCAAGCTCCGCTTCGAAAATCCCGTAAGAAGTGCCCCACCCAACGCAGCCACCACCACACTACTGTAACGCTGGAAAGTCTGCTTGGACGGGATGACTACAGCCGGTGACACTAGGGCCTTTAGGTTAGGCAGCAATGCGCCCCTCGGGATATCGGGAAGAGGGTCACCATCGTCATCATCCTCACTCTCGTCGTCATTATCACCACCTGCATCAGAATTGACGGGTTCGACAACGCCTGAACCAAGTAACTCAGTGTCTAGATTCTGACACCCCACGTGAACAAGGCCCCCAATCTCAGCCTGGTGGTCTATCGGTTCAATTAGTTCGGAAAGAAATGCCCGTTTCAAATGGCTAAAACCACTAGCTGTTGGGAGTGGTGGTGAGGAGCTTCTGGAGCCCCCATCCGATCTCCAGTCCTCCGCAGTGGCTGGGGATAACTCCATAATGCTGTTTGTTTGTGTGTTTTCGTTCACGCCATCGGCATGCAAGGAAGTAGGATAAAGAAAAACAATGAAAAGGGAAGAAAAGGTCTTTTTTTTTTTTTTTTTTTGGTGGGGGAAGTGTTGAAGTACGGAGTATCAAAGAGCAGACGCGTGTGCCAAGAAGAGCAATTGCAGATGGAGTGAGAATGTCTTGACTTACCCTCTTTTCTTTTCACCCGATCTGCTTACACCGGTGGTTGTGCGTGTATACACACACAGAGACAGACAGACTGACAGACAGACAGACAGAGAGAGAGAGAGAAAAGGTCAAGGCGAGAAAAATTAGGAGGGGAGACAACCAGCAGCAGCAGAAGCAGAAGCGGCAGCAAAAGAGTTCAGTGGGTTCGCAACAGGCATGAGATGCAGGGACGTATTTCTCCCGTGGACAATTCGCGAACGTGTAGCTCGAACTCGCCACGTTTCTTGTCATAGCGCACACCATGAACCACGCAATCGCCATCAACGGGTTGCCCCACCTTGACGCCAAATAGGCCTTCGTTAAGCCACGAGGTCACGTCGTATTGCCCATCAATCGTAGGATTTAGATACCGTGCAGGGTCTTCGGGTGTGGAAAGAACGGAGTTCGTCGTGGGCCCATTATACTCCAACTTCACCTCACCGACTGGAATGGAGTGGCATCCACTGAACACAGGTGCCAAACACGCAGCTGGTGCACCCAAGGGATTCCAGAACGGGGCAGGACAACCAAGCGATTCGTCAGGCATGACACCCACCATCACGGCAACACCGTAGCGACACAGCAATTTAGTGCCGTGCCTCATGTGATCTCCAAACAATGTACATGCCTCTGACGTGATGTCGCAGTAGCGCTTTGAGGCATGATTACCACCAAAATGGTATGGGAAGGAAAGCTGCAAGGCCTTGTCATTGATGCGGCTTCCAATCCTGAGCACCGCCTCCATGCCTCGAAGCGACGTTAAGCGCCTCCGTGCAACTGACAGCACGTGGTCCAAGACTTCCAGTCCCTCCACACCGTCCTTTACCACCTCCATCACACAAAGAAGACTCAACTCTGCACTTTCTTCCGATGCGACCCCTGCATCAACAACAAAAAACCGTCTGTGGCGGCGCAGTTCCTCCAGCGAAATGGGGAAGGCGCCAGGAAGTCCAGGAACGTGGGCCAGCACTACCTGATCACCATGCTCCTTGCAGGAACCGATAAATGACATTTGAATCGTGAGGCTCTCGCCCACACGGTAGCCACACTGAAAGCTCTCTGAGTCACCGTTACCCCTCTGGAACGAAGATGATGGTGATGACGACGACGACGACGACACATCGGTATGGGTGCCGAAGAGAAGACGACGTGCCACCCCGGCAGCCCCCGTGCAAACTTCTGTGAGGCGCGGTGGCTTTCCAAGCGACCGAAGAATGGGAAAGGAAGCGCTCATCGAAGGGCTTGAGAAACTGCCACTACCACCACCACCACCACGGCTCCCTTTTCCTCCTACAGCCGAGGCAACTTGCTCTGAGAGAAATGCAGAAGGAACAACAAATAATATTGAAAGAGAACGAAAGACGATCACGATCCCCCATCGTTTCTTTTTTTTTTTTTTTTTTTGGTTTGCTTGCTTCTTTCACACACACACACACACACACACACACACACATATATATATACCAGACACGCCCCAGGAAGCATTAGAGAAAATCACAAGGAAACTAAACATGAAAATGCAAATATGAATAAACATCAGTCACACACGCGCACACGAAAGAAGAAGAAAAACTTGTGGGGGTGGTGGGAATAAAAATGATGGATTGCGTGTGGTTACCCTTCTTTTTTCTTGTCTCCAGACTCGTCCTCCCAGGGAAGTTCAGCTTCAAAGATGGCACCGTCAGTCTCCTTTATCCCTCCCACGGATACTTTGGATGGTTCCTCTTCACGGTCCGCACGAGAGACGGTTTCCCAGGTCTCCGAGGTGTGCCCGCTAGTGAGTGCCGCGTATGCCTCAATCCGCATGCGCACCAGCTCATTGAGGTCAATGAGCTGAGCAAAAAGAGATCCGCTCTCCATGCAGAGGCAGCTCCCGTCCAGCTTACTCCTATGCGCTTGCAGGTCCCCAATCACGCGGGCCAGTTTTACCTTGTGATACTTGCAGCTCTCCAATACGGAATCCCCAAGCTCCGTAACCTCTCGCTTCTTGATAATGTTGGTCAGCAAGAGAAGATTATCTGACGCCAACTCCATCTCCTGCCTTACGTTCTTGATTTGCGTCTCCAGCCATTCCGCCAGCTCTCTCTTGGAGTCTAATTCTTTTTGCAACTTCTGCCAGTAAGCAGCGCTGGATGAGGCACCGTCTTTATTTCCATCTGGCGCGCCGCCTTTTGTGGCCTCAGGCGAAATCGGATCTGTTGTCAAAACCTTCATGAGTTCTAGCAGCTGCTGAGTGTTATGACACATCCGGTAAAGGCAAAAGCGCCATGAGACATTCACCCAGTACTGCTCATCCGTCACATGACGTGGCACCAGTGACGATCGAAACACAAGCATGTCTGGTGACGACAGCATCCAATCTACAACCTCCGCCGACGGCTCGCAGTTACCCACAGCAGGAAAAACGGACAAGCTTTTGACAGATACTATGCCCAGCAGGTTACACAGGGAGGAGGCAAGTGTCTCGTCTTCCAAGATCTTGTTCGGAGGGATGACGCAGCCATTCTTTTCCATCAAGGCAGATTCTGCGAGCAGCTTCCATTCCTCCATTGGTGATTCCCATCCAGGTGGTGCCGCTGAGAAGAGCTGCCGTGTCACAATCGTCTTCACCGACGGCCGCCTCTTCTCCTCCTCCGGAGAAGACACATCGCCAAGTGTCATGTACTCCTCGACATTCACAAACTCCCCGGTCTCATTGTCCCCCTCTTCATCCCCGTTGCATTCCTGCTCAAGCCCCAGGATCGCGCTCTGCTTTACCAGCTCGTATCCCTCTTTGGTAAGCTCCACCGCCTTCCCCGAGGCCGTCTGCACCAGCGAGTTCAGCACCTCAAACATGAACAACTAGACACACGTCCTGCAGATTTGAACTCTCCGAAGCGTCCCACACACACACACACACATAGAGAGAGAGAAAACAGGACATACGCAAGACGAGAATAAAGAGAATCAAATACATGGATGCGAGAGGTGCATTGAAATTCACCAACAAGAAGCCCGCCCCCACCTTTTTTTTTCCTCTTTTCACTAGTCTTCATTGCCACCGCATTCATCCCTCCGTCAAACACCAAATAATCCGCTCACACACATGTATACATATATATATATATATATATATATATATATCATCAGTGAAGATATCGTTGTTAAAACAGACCTAAAAAGAACGAAAAGATATTTCCTTGTCGTGGACTTTCAACAAAAAGAGGAAACACTGACGCAAACAAATTAGCCCTAAAGAAAAAAAAGAAATTTTTTTTTGAGGGGAGGGGGAGAGGGAGGGAGGGGATGTATATGTTTCTTTAACTGCAGACGCCAGCAGGTGTTGTGGGTGTTGGAATGCACAGACCGCGCTCGCCGGAAACACTCAGGAAAGGTACCATGCCCCGATGCAGAATCCCCCAGTAAAGCTGCCAATGTCACTGAGGCCGTGACTAACGCGCAGGAGAAAACGTTTCAGTAGTATGCGAAAATCCATTTCATTCAATACACCATCCTTGTTCTGGTCAAACACCCCCGTGAGATCATTCTCCATCTTTTTCCAGTTGATGTTAATGTAGCCCATGCAATTGAGGCACTGCATCAGAATAAATGTAATTCCAGCAGAATAGAGAGTATCCGATACGAACCTCTTTGAGACTACGCCAACCGCCATGCCCATCAAGGCGCTCAGACCCATGTTTCGTGGTATCTTGCGAAGCACATTCTCCGTCCTCGACGTGTCACCAAACTCCAGTCCCTCCCCCTCACTGGGCTGCACTTCACACGCCGCATACATGACACCGACTGGTATTGTGTTCATTGAGCTTTGCACGACCCCTCCTCAAGCAACTGTCTCGCTTGAATTCTTTGCATTGTCATGAATCAACGTTGCAAGAAAGTAATAAAAATAATAATAATAATAGGGAAGAGATGGGGCACATGTGTAAGTATGCATCTGTGTGCGTATACATGAAGAACAGAGCAGAGAGTAAACTCGCTGTGATCCTCGGCCCTCCAGATAACGCAGTCGAGAGCAAAGAAGAATTGAGAGGGTGGGGAAAAAAAAAAAAAAGGGGGGGGGGGGGGGGGGGAAAACCCACGATTAGACCCCATAAAACGCCGCAAAAACACCACAAAAACAAACCCGTGTGGAAGCGATGGTGGTGGTGGTGGTGGTGGTGGTGGTGTCGACAGCGCCACGCACATCTCATCTCTCCCACTCCTCCCTTCGACTTTTGATTCACGCGCATATTCATGTCTACGCACAAGGCGCAGCAACTAGCAGTCAATGCATATATATATATATATATATATATCTTTTTGTTCGTTTGTTTCGGCCCAACACACCGCAGCATTCAGGTCAACAGGTGCTGGAGATACTTGAGCCCAATGACCTTCGCAGTCGTGCCAGCATTTTGCGTTGCACTGCGTACGACGAGGCGGTCCTGAGGCGTGCGATGAGTCAGCGGGAGATGTCGCAGGTGATGCAAAGAGAGTTGCCAATTACCCGACAGCGCAGCGGCCCACAGACACAAACGATGACTGTGGTTGTCCCTTGGAAGCTCATACACGCTCATGTCCGCAAGCAGCGTCACAGCTTCCGTCCAGCGCCCGGAGCCAACACACGCTTTGATTGCCAACCGATGAGCCAGCGGTGGTAGCACCACTCGTGGCTCCTCCTTTCGTACTCTCTTCAAAAGCGACAGCGTCTCTCTCCATCGACTGGCCGAAGCACACGCCTGCAAGGCCGCACAAACAGCGAGAGGATGCGGAGCATAGCGAGCATCGTCAAAGGAGTCCAGCAGGACCCGTATGGCAAACTGCCACGCCGCTCCCCTCGCGCACGCAAGCAAAAGAGAAAGAGACATGTGGGCGGGAAGATATCGATGCTTCTCGAGGAGTACGCAACCAATGCTCATTGTCGCCTCCCATTGACCAGACTGCTCACACAGCTCTAAAAGTTTGCCCATTCCAGCAACCCCAGAGGCCTCACCCGCCTTCTCCATCCACGAAAGCGCTGACAACGCCTTTTCCCACTGTCTACTTGCATGGAACGAACGAAGAAGTGTTTCGTAGGATTCGCCATCAATGCTAGAGACGAATCCTTCCAAGAGGGCAACATCGTACACCTTCGTTGCCTCTAGCCACGCGTTTGCCTCGTCACATTGCCCGAGCAAAAGACTAACCATAGATTTATCCGGTTTGACCCCCGCAGCAATTGCAACATTAAACACTGCAAGAGATGATTGCCAGTCCGGCGACACGGCCATGACATCCTGAAAGAAATTCACGTCAGTAGGACAGATGTGTGCCGCTTCCTTCGTCTTCTCGATGGCTGCTAGCATGTAAAGCGAGGTTTGCCACTGCTTCAGTTCTGCCGTTCGACGCACAAGATCTCCGACGAAATTCCGGTCCACTAAATATCCCTGTGCTATCCCAGTAGCGAACAAATCCACTGCCCGCTCCCACGCACCACTTGAAGAGAGATACGGGATTAGGACGCCCAGGGAGTACCACTCCCCCATGTGAAAACGCCGCTCCATCGCCTCCGCCACTGCCAGAGCGGACAACCAGCTCCCATGCTGCTCAGCTAGTACACGTGTGGCGTGTGGCACGTCTAGTGACCAATTTTTTCCCTCACAGTGCCGGAGGATTGCATTGCAGTTCGTTGGTGACAGCAGGGATGAAAGAAACGACGGAGACGGGGGACTCGAGAGTGATTCAGAGAACTGAAGGGCGCTCTGCCAATCACCCAGACGCTGAGAAGCATGACAAAGAATAGCTACTGAAGTTGGAAGTACCAAACTTGCATTACTGGATATGCTGACCTTTCCCAACGCAATAACATTACTGACAAGACGTCGCCCGTCGTAGTGCAGCTGCTTGATGGCACTTTCCCCCACCGTCTCGCTGAATATTCGACGCAGCAGACCACAACACGCGTTCACATTCCCGCACTGCACCTCCGCCGCCAGAAGCCGCGCAAGTCCCCCCTTTCCCATATACTCTGACACAAGGGTTTCGGGGGATGGATGATGCCGATGTTGATGAACAAAAAAAAAAGAAAAAGAAAAAAGGAAGGATAGAAGAAGAATATAAATGGGTGGGTGGGACACTCAAAGAAGAGAAGAATAAAGACACATGGGGAGCCGAAACATTGGTGAGCCCTCACACACACACACACACACACACACACCTCGGTTGTCGTTGTTGTTGTTTTTTTCTTTCTTCTTATTGCACTCGGCCATATTCCAGAGTACCTCTCTTGCTGCATTGGTAGACAAGACCTGGAGTGCGTAGAGCATTGCAAGGGACAACCTGCAACCATCCCTACACACGCTCTTCTTCTCCACAACTGACCTGCTACGCGAGAGCCTCTGCCACAACACCACCACCGCCGTTGCCACCCGAGGCAGCCGCCTGCAGCTCCTGCTCTGTTAGTTGTGGGACGGTCACTCTGCAGCCTTCTTCCACGCGCTTTAGTAGAGCGTCCATGTCAACCTCGTACATTTTGTCAACCTCATTCACGAATTGACGCACAGAGCGTATGACAGTATCCTGCAGGAGGTTTGACTCCTCCTCCCCTTGGGGCAGTCCTGCCCAGAAAGCGTCTACAAGAATACTCGCAGCGAGGTCCTCTGCAGCATGCGCGCCGATCAGGGGGAAAATGCGCATCAGGGGCATCACCACATCACTTCGCCAAAGTTGTCGTGCCAGATCATGCGAAGTGTAAAGGTACTGGAACCGGAACTTGATGGCAGAGAATAGGGACTGCTGTTTACAGACAGCAACAGCCAACTCCCATGGCATAGTAGTCTCCTGAGCAGATGAACTCAAACCGCTGTGCCGTGCCCAGTACATGGAGACGCTTCGCAGGAAGGAAGGATCTGTTGCAAACTTGCGGTAGACATGACCCCAAAGGGCTCGCTTAAAGTACTTGTCCGGGCTTGTCTTGGTGATACGCTCACCGTAGAAACGGAAGTACGTTGACACGTCGCAAGGGCGGAGTTTCCCGACGCAGCCAACCCTTGTGTAGTCGGGTGGAATCATGCGATTTACGAGTTTCACCTCCTTCTTGTCCAACGCGCTCTTGGCATCAGAGCCCAGCAACTGCTGCGAAAGATGCATCAGCCTATCCTCAATACGGTCATGTGGAAGGTAAGCGCGTGCCTTCATCTCAGCATCCTCGACGCCACATAAGTCCTCCTCTACTAGTCGCATCATGCAGGCGTAGTCATAAATCTCGAGTGGTGCATTGGGGTCTAGTTCGCGCCTTCCAGCGACGCAAGCCGCCTTTTTCGCAGCCTGCAACTGGCGAACCTCATGTTGGAGGCGGTGTGATATGTTCGTGTTGCAACTCATTAGGCATTGGAGCAGCCCCGGTTCTGCCATCCTTGGAGACTTCCCCGTGTCTAGGAGCGTCAACTGTTTGTCAATTGCCTCCTCAAACAACTGGCGTCTCACATAGTACACATGCGAATAGCGAAGAAGGAGCTCGAGATCGCACGAAGCCAGGTCTACCTCAATGAACTCGTTGGCTTGCTCCTTCACACGCTTACGGCTGTTGTACCATGCATACACCGGCTGCAGCTGCCTAAGAAACCGCTCCTCGACACTCAGCGTTGGTAGAGATCCCAAGAAAACGCGGAAGGGCGTCACGGCAAGCTCTCCACAGAGACCCGGGAAGATGGCCATCGTCCAACTACGCGCAACACACGCACAGACACACACAACAAAAAAAAAAGAAGAAAAGAAATGAATAAATGAGTAGTAACCCGCGTCACACGGCAGAACAGTTCCATCCAACATGGCCGAGGGACATACAGCCACGATCAAATGAAAGAACAAAAAAAAAGGAGAGGGGGGGGGGGGGGGGGGGGGGAAAACTGGCACCGGGCCC
>JASANX010000995.1:16102-30615 GCA_030849745.1 Trypanosoma scelopori | reverse complement strand
GGGGGGGGGGGAAATGACACGTTGCCGCCACCCACCCAATTTTTTTTTCTTTTCTTTCTAAGATAAATATATATATATATATATAATTTTTTTTTCGTGTGTTTTTCTTTGCCCTCACATTATACCGATTCTTCTAACACCACACATTATTCCTTCTTTGGCGTTGGTTTGATTGAGAGCAGCTTGATGACATTGGCAACAGTGGACGTCATCCGTCCATAGATGACGTTTAGTAGGCACTCCAAGAACGAGAAAGCGGCGTCCGTCACCGGGTACTGCAGAACGGCCGGAATGGTCGTTCGTACACCAGGGATACGGTCCATGGTACGAGCACACACGACGCAATTTCCACGAAGTCCCTCGCTCCCCGCGAACCGATCAAAGCCACTGATTTTGACACCGCCAAACGGAAGAGATTGGCAAAGATAATTAATACCAAAGTCATTCACGTTCGACATTCCCGCCTTCAGTTGGTCTGCAATCCGCCTTGCTCGCACAATATCGTTGGAGAACACACTAGATCCAAGGCCATATTCACACGAGTTTGCCAACCGCACAGCCTCTTCATCGGTCTTGAACCTCATCATAACAAGAACAGGCCCGAATACCTCTTCCTGTGCAATCGGCATGGTTGGAGTCACGTTGGTGATAATTGTTGGTGGAAAGAAATTAGAGACGGCCTTTCCGCCACAAACAAGTTTGGCACCCGCAGCCACTGTGTCATCAATAAGTTTCTGAATCTTCTGTACCGATGTCTCACCCATCGTCATGGCCCCCAAGTCATACAAGCCCTGCGACGCCGGTCCTTGCGTTAGAGTCCGCACCCGGCTCTCCAGCCTATCCAGAAGGCGGTCGTGGATGGAGTCATGAACGATAATACGTTCCAAAGCAACACAGTTCTGACCACAGTTCTGGTAGGTGCCCCGCATGACGATGGGCACAACCTGCTCCAGGTCCGCATCATCACATATTATCGCAGGATCCTTGCCACCAAGCTCCAGCACGACGGGAGTGAGGGTTGCAGCAGCGTTACGCATGATAATCTTCCCAACACCAGGGGACCCAATAAATGTAACCTTATCCACTGAACCTACGAGAGCCTCGCCTGTTTCTGCGAAACCCGTGACAAAGGTGACAAGGTCTGGAGAGTGACCCAACTGCTTCAAACCTTCACGCACAATGGACTGGTAGTAGGATGCATAGTGAGAAGAGTACTCGGATACCTTGCCCACAAAGGCATTACCCGCGAAAAGCGCTGATATCATTGGTGAATAGATGTTGTGAAAGGAATAATTCCACGACACAATGGCACCGATAACACCAAAGGGGACGTACCTCACAATGGCGCGCTTGTGTATCGTCATGAGTCCCACATCGCGCACTTCCTCTGCCAGCACATCCTCCCCGCGAGCGGCCGTCCAGCGAAGCTTTTCCAGAGTGGTGAGCACCTCCCCAAGGGAGCCGTCCATCATTGTCTTTCCGCTCTCCACGCACGCCGTCTCGCATATCAAAGCCTGCTGCTCCAAGATGTAATCCATCAGGCTGAACAGCAGCTGACGCCTCGTTGAGAAGGGGGTATTGGCCCACTCTTTTTGCGCTACTCGGGCGCGAGCGACCACCGCACGCACCTCCTCCGCGCTGGTGACATTCACAAGGCCAATCCGCGTGTTGGTGCCCTTGTCATAGCAAAGAATGGTTCCCGGCGGTCCTGAACGTGGGGTGAGTGGCTCCGCAGCCGGTTCCACCTTAAACTTCGTCTGCGGTAACGGCACCACGATGCGCGGTGCCGTGTAGCGTTCTACTGTTTGTTGCACCGTGCAACACAGCGCGCGCACAAGCCGAAGCTTCCACTCCACGAGCGCCAGAAGGATGACCCAGTAGAGCATTGTGGTACTAGCGCAAGATAAACAATTAGCCTACCGCTATAATTGCGCTCCCTAAACCCACCACCACACAGACACAGAGTGCTGCTTCGTATTGCTTCTCCTTTTGCCTCGTTACCCCCCTCCCCTGACGGCGTGAAAATACCTCCTTTATTCTTTTTGTTCTTTTTTTTTCTTCTGTAGCTCTATCTATCTCTCCTTCTGACAGAATACACTGACAAGGACAGAAAAGCAGAAGAACGAAGAATAGCAACAGCAACAAGGCGATCAAAAAAGAAAAACAAAAAAAGAAAAAGTGTGCGGGAAGCACAACATGTGATGCGGGGTAACCCATCATCACCCATTCACTTACACACATGCAGCGTATATATTTTACACGACACATCCAGTCGTTACTCGCCCTTCTTTATTCACTGTAGAAGCATTGGTTGCAGGGCACCACCACCACCATCATCATCATCATCATCATCATCATCCCGCCCCGCCCCTCCCTCAGCTTCTCGTCATGCACTGCTTTTCCCCACCACCCGACCACCCTGCACACACAAACAAACCAGAAAGAGGAAGAGGGGGCGCATTGGGGTACACAACCGAGGAATGAATGATCAGCAGCAAAGAGTCAGGAAAGGAGAAGTGTGTGTGTGTGTGTGTTTAACAGCAGGCCAAAATTAATATTTTAGCACAGTCTACAGCTTCAACAAGGAAAAAAAAAAAAAAAAACGCAACATAAAGGGGTACACAGAAGAAAAAGAACACCAGAAGCAAAAACAACAACAACAAAAAAAGGGAACAGGGAACCACCACCAGAATGTAAAACTCACAGAGTGACGGAGAGAATAAAGGGGAAAAAGCATTCAAAAAAAAAAAAAAAACTTTGTTGTTGACACGGGTCCAAGAAGAAACAACAGTAGTGTGGCCGCGATGCATGACTTTTACTCCCCTCACCCCCTTACCCCCCTAACCCCACCCATTTCGTTATTTGTGCTTGCCTGCGTATGTATGCATGTACGTACATACATATGGGAAGTTCAGCTCATGTGGATTACCATCTCACCATTGTTTACTCGATTTCCTCTGCTCTGCTTCTTTCCGCTGGTAATACTCCACCTCTGCCCATATGGCGTGCCGCAGCTGCACCTCCGATATCTCCGCGTGGAGATCAAAGGAAAGGTCAAACGCTGGTGGACGCGTACATTCACTCGTACCCTCACCCCCGACGCTGGCGAAAAAGGGATGTCGCAAAGCCTGACAGGCCGTCAATCGCTTGCTTGGCTCAAAAGCAAGGAGCTTTGTAACCAAATCAAGGCCATCGGGCGGCAAGACCGACAGCACCTGTTCCAACGGCCGCTTGCCCTTGTATTTCTTCAGAATTTCATTCATGAACGGGATTGCGTTCTCACTTTCATTCTCAATAAACGATGTACCAGTCACGGGAATGCTGGAAAGTACTAGCTGCATCTGATGAATGTAGTCATGACCACCAAAAAGAGGCCGTCGCACCACGTACTCAGCGATAATGCACCCAGCCGCCCACATGTCGATCGGCAGGCTATATCGGCACATCAACAAGAGCTCTGGTGGGCGATACCAGCGGGTGACGACATAGTCGGTAAGATCCAGCGGCTCATTTAGGTCCAACAAGCCTGCCCGTGCTAGCCCAAAATCACATACAACGGCATTGTCGCTATCTGGTTCTTCCCCAAGAATAATATTGCTTGGTTTTAAATCTCGGTGAATGATACCAATGGAGTGCATATCAGCAAGGCATCGAAAAACACGCACCATAATCCTCTGCAGAGTCTCAATGGAATTGTTCTTTGCGTTGTGGATGGTCGCGTGCAGGTCAGTGTCATAGAGGTCGGCGACAATGTACAGATCACGAAAATCTGCCACTCCCTCTCTAGGAGGCACAATCCGTCGAAGGTGCAGTGTGTTTCGGCATTTATTCTCCCGCAGTATGCGGTGAATCACTATCTCCCGCCAGATGCGGCGACCGTCAATCAGGTCCTCAAAAACGTGTCCAACACGTTTGATCGCCACGTCGCGGAAGGCTACACTGTCAAAGGCAGCGCATACCACACCGTAGGCACCACATCCAGCTACGGACGTCAGCGTGTATCGGTCCTCCACATCAAACACCTGCCCACGCACGCGGTACGTCTTCCAACCCCGCTGTGCGCATACGAGTTGCACGACGTTTGCTGCCGATCCTTCCGACGAAACCACCATTTGCGCACGCTTCTCCCTGAGTGTATCTGCACCTCTTCCCTCGTAGTGTTTTGCCCTTTTCTCTGCTTCTGTCTGCGCCCGTCGAACGGGGGAGTTGAGCGACCACTTCCACAAAACAATGGGAACCGGTGCGAGAAGAAGTGACAGTGCATGTACACCGAGAAACCAATCGGTGTGAAAGCATCATGAGAAAAAGAGCACAACTCCACATATTTGTGTAATGCGACGCACACATACACACACACACACACACAGAATAAAAAAAAAAAAAGGGAACAAAAAAAAAAAAAAAACAGAACTAAAAAGAAATAAACCCCCGCCTCTATGCGGGAAGGCGGATCTTCACACTTGGACGCGGTGACAGCAGCCGGATGCCATTCCGAGACGCAGCTGCTGTTGCTAGACTTGGGGACACACGACGGTGAAACGCTGACGCATTTGCAGAAGAGATGGCTCTAACCTTAAGAAGAAGGTCGTCCAACTCCTGTTCCTGCATCGCCTGGGTGGCCTGAACGGTTTCCCTCACCACATTCATGCTAGATCCCTGGGACGTAACGACATTGCGGAGTTGAAGGCACTCTTTCAGAGCAGCGATGCGTTCGTTTTCCTCCCGCTTTAATTCAGACTGCCACACCTTTTCTTTTTGTTGAAACTCCATCACAATCAGCAAATTTTCCTCCTTCAATTCACTCAAACGCTGCTCTGTGTCACGCAACGCCGCCTGCGCCGCAAACAGTTCTCGTTGAAGCGTATCAACGACATCCTCGCGCTCGTACAGGTCCCTTGTACCACACGGCTCATCCAATTTGACCTTGCGCCCAGGATGCGCCACCACCGTCATCTCTTCCTTCTTCTGCTGTTGCTGCTGTTGTTGATGCTGCAGCTCCTCTCTTCCTAGTCGTCCTTTAGCTTCGGATTCCTCATGGATGCGGAGCTCCTCCGTCTTCCTGGTAAGCTGCGACTCCAGCTCGGCGATCCTCGTCTCTGTCTTGCTCAGCCTCAGTACATTTGCCTCTGCCGCTTGGATTGTATGTTTTAGGCGTTCGGTTTCTTGCTCACTCTTCTCCATCTGCCTGGTGAAGTACTCCTCGCGCTCTGTCAGGCATCTCTTCAACGCCGCATGTTCTTCAGCGAGCCGCCTGTACTCCGACTTCTCCGACTCCTCCCGAAGAGTACATATTTGCCGATGCCACGTGACAAGCTGCTGCGCCTCCTCGTCCGACGAAGCGCGCGCCTGCAACATTTCCTCCACGTCACCCTGCGTTCTCACGACAGGTTCAAGATGACAAGAGAAGCTCTTTGCTGCATCGCGCACAGCAAGAGCCTCGAGCAACACCGAGGCAGAGCGCTCGATTGTCTGTTTTCCGCCAAGAGCGAGCCACATGTTGCACCACGCGGAGCCCAACATCGACGTGATAAGAGCGGTAGAGAGCTGCTCAACAATAACAAGTGTCACCGTTCGGCTGTTGTACCTCAGCGCGACTAGAACAATTTGCTGCATTCTAGAGACAGTGTCCCCCACAGACTTCATTCCCTCATTCCCGATCATTTCGCAAAGCACCGATACCCCATCAGAGGCAAATATCATACATTGCTGTGGCGCAGCAGCGTCACCACCACCACCACCATGTTGAGTCACAAGATCGGAAAGAAGTGCCTCGACGACTTCCTTGGAGCTTTCGCTGCCAATAAGCATGTGCACTTGGTGCGCAAACGCGGGTGCCGCGCGGACAGTATCCACAATGGCGGCTGCAATGCGGCAGGGAGTGGCGTGACTCACTGTGCGATCCACACGAGAAGCAAAACTACCCAATGCAACCCTGAATTGATCTTCATGCAGGTACTCCCGTCCGTCTCCAGATGCCCATGGGACGAGGCACATGGCGATGTCCAAGCGACCCATGACACGTGGCAACTATGGCAACTACGGCAAGCACAACAAGGAGGAAGAGAATGAAGAGGAGGAGGAAAAAAAGAAAAAGGACTGGTGCGACACGCAAAATATAAACATTACAGACGCAGAGACGGGGGAAAAAAAAAAGTGTGAGACGGGTCAGCATTCGCCGCCCAATGGCTTCACTTTTCATCCACCCCCTTTTCTTTCTTTCCTTCGTTTTGTTTTGCTCGTCATGTTTATTCCTCGTCACACCTCCTCCCACGTGGAACTCGTGTTTGCAGTCATTAGACAAGGGCAAGTGGGAATCCGTGACATGTTATACGCATCAGGACGAGTCACATGGCAACAAGACTGTCACCTTGTCCGTCCTCTACCAATATGATCCGGAGGGGGGGCCCAATGACGCCAGCCAAAGTGATGCCTTGAGCGCATGGCCCAAAGCGTCCTCGAATGCAGATGTTTGGATTCCCTCACGCGCTGCAGACCCAATCAAACGCATGGTGAGTCTGGGATGCACAGTGCGATCCGCAATAACTTCCCTACCAGCCTCTTTTGCCATGCCAATTAGCTCCTCTGCAACCCAAGTGTCGCAGATAACGTCCCTCACCACAAACCTTCGCAACGCAGCGAGCGTGTCTGCATTTGTGGTGAATTCCGATTTTAGACGTGTTTTTATACTCTCCACCACATCTGGGTGCAGAAACACATCCTTCATAAAACCGCGCAGCAGCTTTAGCAAGTGTTCGTCCCGAACAAAACCAGTTTCCACCACCTCACTAGACAGTGCCACCGCCGCCAAACGGACAAGCTCCTTGTTGTGCTCTGGGGGTAACTTGCGCCCCACGCACTTGCTGTATAAAATGGTGCCTCCTCCGCAGATCCCAAGCGCTGCTACTGTTGCCCGAACAAGACGGGACATGACATGCGTCGGCCTATGCACACATGCAAAACTCCTTCGTTTATTATTACTCTTTCGCTTTATTTCAAGCACGTGAGGGAAAAAAAAAAAAAAAAGACAATACGCATACATGATGAAAAGAGAGTCCGTTCATGATACCCATCTTCCCGTGCACTAGGCAAGGAAGTCTGCATTGGCGTCAAACACACACACACACACACACACACACACACACATATACACAGAGAAAAACACCGAGGGTGGGGGGTGGAAGAGAAACTTTCTCTCCATCGCCTGCCTCTGTGTTTGTGTGCGTGTCTCTCTCTCTCTCTCTCTCTCTCTCTCAAAAACCAGAGTGTTCCGCTTTGTACAGCTACGTAACTTTTCCTCATGAGCTAGCACTGTGAAGCGGGAAGACCGGGCAGAGTCAACCTTCAAAGGCGCTGACCACCGTTTCCAGACTACCAACAGTGAACTTGTGAAATAGCTGCAAGTCAAAATCTCCACTTTTGAACATTTTTCCAACACGATCTGTTCCGTAGTATGAAGCCCAGATCGTCGTCTGCACTGACGCAAGAGAGTCTTCAGAGTAGCAACTGGCGCAGCTACGCTGCCCAACCGGCCCGATGCATATACTCTTGGCAACGTAAGGGCATCGATCACGCCCATCGCAAGTGGGAACAAACCCTGCTCGGTTGGGATAAGACACGTTGTGCGTGTATTTGTAGCGCCCACGTGTCATTGGCAGGCGAAGCAGAAGAAAATTCGCAACCGCCACTTGAGATGGTCCACACTTATCAGATTTCTCGGCAAAAAGTGCTGCATTGGAAAAGTCCTTCGTTGGGTTCGATGCGGCCCCCTGTCCGTAGACAGAAAGCGTCGCGTTATCTCCCGCTTCAAGACCCGAAAGTACGGAACCCACGCGCGTCAGGTTGAACGCCTGCAGCTCATCCACAATGGGACAAAACCCAAAGGCAAGCATACTGCCGGAGACGGATCGCCGAACTCCGTATCGGAGGTCCATCCGTTGGCCACTGGTGCAAGGCTTGTCATCCTCCCACGGGCGGCACGCTGTACCAAGTGTGCATGCATTTCCGCCGTCCTTCGCATCCGAGAATCCGATGAAAGTGACACTAAACAGAAAGCAGAGGACGAGACTGACACGCATTCCCCTGCAGGATGCGAGAGGGAATTCGAGGGGCCTGCTCACTATACACAGAAAAAGGGAAATAATTCAAAAACAAAAAAAAAAAAAAAAAGACACACAACCAGACGCATACGGGGATACACGCGTGCACCAGAATCCGGGAAAGTAGACGGGCAGGCAGGCACAGCTCTCAAGCGGACTTCTTTTTTTGTTGTTGTTGTTGGAGGGGGAGAAAGAAAGAAAGAAAGAAAAACTGCTTTCAAACACTGGAGCACAAAACTTCGACGAACACTTCAAATCCTCACATCGCAAAATAACAAGTGGCCGAAGCCTACTTTCCTCCGTCTTCACAATCGTGCACAGCGGGTCCAATTTCCTGCACGACCCAATTGAGGCAGAAGAGGGGAGTCTCCGCAAAAAAAAAAAGGGGGGGGGTTAGGGGCTGTGCTCTGCCCTTTGCACGACTCCCTCCTCTTCCTGCGTTGCAAGAAACCTCCACCAAGATCTCTACCACTTCATGAACGGGCAGTCTGCAACTGTGTGGAGGACATGACCCCACCACCCCTCTCTCTCTCCCCACCCCCATTAGCACCCGCCGTCCTTCTTCCTCACGTCCACCAAAAAAGAAAACCATGAACGGCCTCTCACTTATTCGGAAACATCTGTGCAATTTCACTCCATAGCCCGTTTCCAGCGAATTGCCTAAAATTTAACGGATTCAATCCACCGCTTTTCATGGGGCGGCCATTGTCATCTGTTCCATAATACGACACCCACACACGAAGTTGCGCGTTTCGCACATCCTCTGGAGTGTCGTAGCACGATGCGCAGTTTTTGCTTCCGACCTTTTCCCCCACGCACACACTATTTGCATCGAACAGACAGACGTCATTGGCGTTGCAGGTGGGACGAAATCCGACCATCGCCGGCTGCACCGCAAATTCAGAGCGCGCAGAAACAGAACGGTTCACTAAATTCACGAAACCGCCGTCCGTGATGTCGCCTGCTGCATTTTCCGTTTCTTCTGTGGGCTCGGAGACACCAATGTAGTTAAACAGCCCCATGTGGAAACCAATGTCCAGTGTTAGGGTCTGCACCAGCGCCACCGAGTGGGGGGTGGCGCAGAGCGAAGTTCCATCTGCCGCAACTACCACCGAGCCTGCGGAGGCCATCCTATCTGGAATGAACGTGCTGTTTGAGAGGCCAAAGCCGTACACAGAGAGGTGCTTGGTCCCAACATTCTGTGAGAATCTCGCAACACCAGCATCGATAAAGATACTTGCCAAGGATGGTGCTCCCTTGAGCGAAAGGAGCTCAACCCTATCGACAATGGGACAGAAGCCGTACAAAGCGGTGGCATCATTCACCCCGGATGCGGCCCGATTCTCATCTGCAATCTCCAGCATAAATCGAAGGTTGATCCTCTTGTCGCGGCTGCACGGCAGTGCACTCTCGCCATCACCACCTGCCCATGGGCGACATCCCACTGCCACGCCACAGTCAATGTCACCAGTGGCAGCACGAGCAGTTCCAAGAAGAAGGGTGAGAGCAGCCATGACAAGCGAAATTCCGTGCATAGCGGCGGGGGCTTTGCTCTAAAGAAAAAAGGGAGTGTACGAAACAAACGTATGAAACTGCAATACAGATTACAGGAGGAAAGAAGGTGGCAATGAGTGTACACACACACACACACACACACACATGCATACAAAGATGTACACGGGCAGAAGAGAAGCAACTGGAATGAAGTAGACGAAGCAAAGCAAGAAAAAAAAATCCCCTTCAAACGACGATGTCTCGAACGGCATCTCCAACTACTTTTTTTTCTTTTTTTTTTTGTTCCTGTTGTTTCTTCTTCACCATTCCCCGATCCGCGAGGCGTCAGGCGCATTCATGTCGCGCAAAGATCGCCCCACACCACACACCCTGATGCCTCCAGAGTTCTGCCAATGCATGCACATATCGCCGTCGCAGTCTTACTGGCACCCAACCGTTGCCACCCACTAGCACTAATAAGCTTCGACACGCACGCACACAAAGACGCACTTTTCTTTGTTGTTGTTGTTGTTTTTCCTCCTCATATTCCCTCAACTGCAACTTCCCTCCCCACCCCCCAAATACCCGAAAATCCCTCCTGCCCACATCGGACCAACAACAACAAAAAAAAAAAAAAAAAAGAAAAACTCAATGCCAAATTTCTTTTTCCCCACCCCCACCACCCCTCCCCCCTTTTTTGTTTGTTTGTTGGCTGGCTGGCTGGCTGGTTGGTTCCTCCTACATCCCGCAGACGCATCCCTCCACAATCACCTCTCTCTCTCTATTTATTTATCTACCTTTATGCATATATGCAAAGATAGAAAACTAAAGATATTGCATGACACATTCGAATTCCTAATGTGATGTCTTGCTGCTATCATTCGCATTGGAACCCGTGTACGCCGGATGCACCTCATACTTCAAATGTGGGTGCTTCCATCGGTATCGCTCAGGGTCGAAGACGGAGCGGTACACGTGCGGGTCAGGCTCCTTGCCATCCTGAAACGGCCGACTGCGCAAAACACCTCCAATGTCACGGATTGGCTGCATCAAATCCTCAGCTGATTCAGGAGTTGTTGCGATTTTGTGCTCCTCCTCCTGCCAATCATCGTCGTTATCGTCTTCCGTCGCCATGTTAATAAACTTCAGCCGACACCACTTGCAGCACACAACCTCACCCGGGGGGCACTTGATAAAAATCTTCGGGTGTTGCAAAATAAAATGCGAGTGCCCCTGACACCATATGTGGTGCCGGTAAACCGGGACCGGTGGTATCTCACAAACAATACCACCGCGATTGTACCAGTTTAGCTGCGGCGTTCGACGCCCAGGCCCGAGTACACCAGGATGCAGAGAGGCTAATTCGTGAACGTGCGTATTCCACCCGTACTTTGGATCTTTCGGGTGTGTAAAGACCAGTTGCTTCTGGTTTGTCACACGGCTAGCATACTCCAGCGGCATGTAGATTGGAGGACTATAATGCCCCGTATTGTTGGAAAACGTCCACCGAAATACGACCGTCCGACGCATCATAAAGCGGATGCTGCAAGAATGCAAAAGCAGATGAACAAAACAAAAACTCCTCCTCCTCCTCCTCCTCCTCAACCAAGAAGAAAAGAAAAAAGAAGGTACACGGCTTTTTTTGTTGTTGTTTGTCCGGTGAGAAACTGCCTTTGCCAACCACTCACTAGACCGTGGCTAAGTAGTAATGTCAACAGACGACATAAAAAAAAAAGGGGGAGGGAGAGGTGTGGGGGACAACAAACCAGAGCATCATTCACACATATAAATAAATAAATATATATATATATATATATACATACATTTATATGTGTGTATATATATTTGTGTGTGTGTGTGTGTGTAGAAACACAAGAAAATCCCGAGGTACGAAGTTTTCCACTTTTGGCGCATTGCAGAATCCCCGGCCTCCTCCAATGTGGACTCAAAAAGTGACTAGTAGTAATAATAGTAAATCCACCATCGTCAAACATCACCTTTTTACAAGTCATTTTCTCCCCTCAGCCCTCTCCCTCGCTATCAGCTACAGTGTTACTTTTGAAGGCAATAACAATAACAAAAACAAAAAAAAAAAAACAAGTTTATAATCACCACCACTCCCAGCGTATACACTTGCGCACACATACTCTCATCTCCTCTCCTCTCATCTCTCTTTTTCACTCGCATATATATCTATACATACACACAAACACACACACACACATGCGTGCGGGCGTGCATGCACGTACATACGTATTAAGACATAAAAGACCTTCATTTCTTGTGCTTGATATCATTACTCCTCTAGCCCGCCAAGGGGCATGTGTGCTACGCGTATCCAAGACATTTCTTCACAAACGATGAGTTAGCAGCGTCACCTACAACTTCGCCGAGCGGTCCTTTCCAGCCATGTGAAGCACAAGGTCCACCACGCGATGGGAGTAACCCCATTCGTTGTCGTACCACGACACGATCTTGAAGAAGCGTCGTTCACTGGGCAAGTTGTTCTGCAGCGTCGCATTGGAGTCATAGATGGAGCTGCGATTATCGTTGATAAAGTCGGAACTCACAAGCTCCTCGTCCGTGTATCCGAGGATGCCCTTCATGTACGTCTTGGATGCGCGCCTCAGGGCAGCGTCGATTTCTTTGATGCTCGTGTCACGTGTCGCGGTGAAGGTGAGGTCCACGACGGACACATCTGGTGTGGGCACGCGGAATGACATGCCTGTCAGTTTGCCCTGCGTGCTCGGGATCACCATGCCCACTGCCTTGGCCGCACCCGTCGTACTCGGGATGATGTTCATTGCAGCAGCCCGGCCACCACGCCAGTCCTTCACCGACACGCCGTCCACTGTCTTCTGCGTTGCCGTGTATGAGTGAATTGTCGTCATGAGACCAGTCGCCACACCAAAGCCCTCTTTAACGAGCACGTGCACAATAGGTGCAAGACAGTTGGTCGTGCATGACGCATTCGACACCACGTGGTGCTCGCCGGGGTTGTACTCGTGTTGGTTCACACCCATCACGAACGTTTTGGCACCTCCCGAAGCGGGAGCACTGATGATAACTTTCTTTGCGCCACCACGTAGGTGGCCCTCCGCCGCCGCCTTGGCTGTGAAAAGGCCTGTAGACTCAATCACATATTCGACGCCAAGTTTACCCCACGGCAGGTCCGCTGGGTTGCGCTGCGCTTTGACGCACAGAATGCGGTGTCCGTTCACCACCAGCACATCATCCTTCGCCACAGACGGACTGCTTTTCGCTGTCGTCACGGTGTGTTTGAACTTCCCGTGCACAGTGTCGTATTTCATCTGATACGCAAAGTACTCGGCGTCTGTATTCATGTCAACCACGGCCACAACGTCGATTTCTTTCCCGAGGCGCCCCTCCTCGCATAGAGCCTGGAATACCATGCGGCCAATGCGGCCAAACCCGTTGATACCGACTTTGATGGCCATATGAAGTTACTTTTTTTTTTTTTTGTTTCTCTCTGTTTCTTCTTGTTTATTTTTCTCTGGATTTGCACAGTGTTTTCGATTGCCTTCACTTGGTAGGTGGGGGGAAGAGGAGAGCAACAACAACAAAGATGTGGACACACTAACAACAGGTGGTGGTGGTGGTGGTGTGAAGGGGAGAAAACGAAAAAAATATATATATTTTTATAATATTTATATATATGTCGATTGCACGCAGACATTTTTTTTTTTTTTGCGAGTATGTAATTTAGCCTCTGAGAACACAATGGTGTTGTTTGCATCTTTTCCATTGCCATTCCCAGTTCGTGAAGGGCACTCCGCCATTATCTGATTGAGCTGCCGCTACGGGATTTCATTTTTTGCTTGTTGATCAACGCGCGTCAAAGAGGCTAAAATGGCAAGACTAAAGTACTCGTCGCTTGTTGGTGCAGCAATAGCTGCAGCCCTCCAAAGTGTTTTAAGCGCTGGCCATTGCATTTTGATGGGTGTGTCGGTTGCGTCGTCCGTGCAAGACTCGCGAAAACTATTTGCATTGTTTTCTCGTGGCAATCGAAGACTATCCGATGATGACATGTTGGTGGAAACGGAGGAAGTGAGAAGCAGCTGAGAAAGACCTGAAGGCGCAAGTCTACCGGGGGGTTTTGAGAGAAGTCGAAGCACGTCGTCATTCATCAGTGTCTTTTGAACCTCAACGGACTTTAGTGCTGGCATGCTGTCCATAAAACGCAGCAAATACCGCCCCGTCTTATTGGAAAGGGGATTATTGGACATATTGAGCGACACGAGGTGTGGTGAGTATTCCACAAGCGTTTCACAGATTGGTATGACGCAGTCGTCTGTTAGATAATTCTGAGATAAGTTCAGCACTCGAAGGTTGGAACAGTGTCGAAGGATTGCCTCTGCCAGAGGCGCGACGTCATTTCTTCCTAACATGCTGCGCGAGAAGTCAAGCTTTCTCAGCACCCCTAGGCTCTCCACCGTGTCGGGCAAGTCCTTCATGAGCTGCGAGTTTACTTGGCATCCGGCCACCATGCACATGCGTGCATACTTGTCCTTTGGATTCAGCTGGGCCATGTGGCCACCTGTTAACGTACTAAAGGAGGAACTGTGAGAATATACACATTTATGTATTAAAGGGAAAGAGAGATGGAGAGTGTGTGTGTATGAGTGTGTGAAACAAGAAGAATGAAAAGAAAAACATGTAATAAAGGGCGGCAAAGGCACCCGCAACGCATCAGCCGCACACACACATACACACAGACGGACAGAGACAGACAGACAGAGAAACATAGACACAAGGCGAAAGGTACATATTTAAGGAGGAGAAAAGGATCTGTGCAGTGGGTGAGAATGTGGCAACGCGATCCCAGCACGCCCGAAGAAAGGAGGGGGGGGGGGGGGGGGGGGGGGGGGAAAAAAAAAAAAACAAAAAAAAACCAAATATGTT
>JASANX010000995.1:0-16065 GCA_030849745.1 Trypanosoma scelopori | reverse complement strand
GGAGGAGAAAAAAAAGACGCAAATGAACACCAAATATGGTCATGCAGTGTCGATGTATACATCGTCTCATCCAGCTGGTGCGACCAAATCAGATATCGCCTGGGTGAAGTCGCGCACCCAAAGCAACATTTCCGACTCGTTCGACACAAAGACAATAAGACGCTGTACCCGCTCGTTGCGGGCCCATTGCCGCCAGCTGCGGAGAGGTTCATAGCTGATTTCAACACCAAACTCCGTCACGGTTCTCGTAGAGAGAACCGACAGGACGTTGGAGAGCGGAATTCTCTCCACCCGCTTCGCTTCTCGTGTGCCATTTTTTGCGAACAACGCGAGAATAAAACAGTCGCTGAGAAGGATGAGGTGCCCACGACGACGACAGCCCTGCATCGTTGTTTCCGACCCTGATTTCACTGCCACGTCACCCTCAGATATAAAACGTGATGGGCCAGGCAACACACCAAGCGTTTTCTCCACCTCGCCAAGCTTCTGTGCTTGGAACACTGCTGCTCGTGACCTATTAGCTGCGATGCAGATGGCCCGCATGGCCATCAAGGTTTCCTGGGCGCTCTGAAGACGCGCCTTCTCTGCCGCAGCCTCTCGCTGGGCCTCGATCCAATCCTCGATCAGGAGGGGGTAGCGGGAAATGTGTCGTATCGGGAGACTTGCAAGAGCCTCGAAAGAAATGTTTCCGGATTCCACCAGAGATGTCACCTCCCTTTCGTCCACATCAAGTTCAAGAAGACGATTGGTAAGCGTGGCGCGGCTCAACCCCATGTAGACGCTTTCCCATACGTTGATGGGCAGGGAGGCCCGTTGCGCATGAACTTGCTCGACGTTCGTATAGAAGTTCGACACATAACGTTGGTATGCTACACGCATCGCTGGTACAGCCATTGCCAACGCGCTGAGAACTCTACACATGGGGTCCTCATGCCGCTCGCCTACAGCATCATCGCAATTTGTGTTGTCCACAGTATCATGATCATTTATTTGCAGTGCGTTGATGAGGGCTCGGTGGCATGACAAGACTTCAAGCACGTCACTACCAAATGTGTGCAATAATTCATTCGGCTCCCTTGGCGGCGTTGGTGATGAGCTGCCAGATGGAAGCCGCAGACGGATGGTGTTGCTGAGAGGAACAATGTACCCAGAAAGCAGGGTCTCTAAGCAGGCAATGTATAAGGTCTCTGAAAAGACGAAATCCGCCTGTTCCCGTGGCTCCATGGAAGTCCCCTGAATCATTGTTGTCAGCAGTCACGCGCCCGCCTTCAGGCGACTTTTGGTGGAGGAGAGAGAGGGGAATGCTCAGAGAATAGACGGATTGTAAAAACGTATGTGCTGTGTGCGAGATAGCAAAGAATGAAGCGAAGAAAAGAGCAGTCATGCTGCAGACCCTCGGAGCGGGAAACAAAAACCACCCCTATCCATGCATGCACACGCAGACGCCCCGAACAATGAAACGGGAGGAGGGAAAAGTGGGAAAAGTGGGAAAATATCTCAACGACCACACACAAACCCAGAAACACCTTCATTTTTCTAATAAATGTTTCCATGTCGAGTTGAATGTATTCATACCCTTCTTCAAGACAGCCTGTTTAAAGCTTATTGTCTGTGGAGCAAATGCGTCCAGCATCCACCTCTGCATCACCCCGTGTGCGTAACTTCCCCTTGCGTAATGGTACGCCGCATGCTCCAGGAATATGGAACGGATTACAAAGGCGAGGTTCACAGTTCCAAAATCTTCTCTAATCACGAGGGTGTTGTCGCCGAGAATATCTGTGGGCCTGATGAAACCAAACGAAGCCCCGTCGTCTGTGTTGTACCCGCCCCTCACCACCGGTGATGTGAAGATCGACGCGGCGAGTTTCTCGTCTTCACGCCTGCTCACAAGAATATATTCGGCGCCTACCTTACCATAGCTACTGTGCACATCGAGGACAACCGACTTCTCAATGCCCGCTGCAGCATGTGTGGCGAAGATCTCACGCAACACAGCGATGCTACGCTGCTCCTCGCGCCCACCGAAGCCAACACCCATGGAGTGGTGATGCTGTCCACTGAAGAGAGCCTGCTGGAACGTGTAATACCCGTGCAGCAGAAATGTCTTGGCCAGGTGGAAAAGAAACATGTATCGATCAATGAAACGTGGGGCCTTTGTCGGTAACAGAGGAGCCACAATGTTGTCATACGCAGAAGTGTTCAGATCTTGCATCAAGACGTTTTTCCACTCATTCGAAGAAAGATAGTTGTACACGAGATCCACGTTATTTTCATTGCTATTGCGAAAATAAGCCATGCCGTATGGATTGACGGCGTGAACAAAAAGTACAGATGGGCCTTCTTCGTGACTGCTGTTCCATTCGCTCAGCAACTTCACTTGGATTGCACTCCCCGTATAGCCATCCACCCCACCGGTACCTGACATGTGAATAAGAAGACGCCCCTTGGTTTTGCCACGGAAAAACGCAGTGTCTATCGTGTAGTCAAAACCATCCTCCTGAAGAACAACGTATCGCTGAATATCAGCCTTCGCCTGCTTTGCCGCATTTATGAACTTGGTTCGAGCTGCATGATAATCCTGAGCAAAAAAAGACTCAGGGCAGTCCTTCGTGTTGTTGTAGAGCTGTGAACACACCATGTTCTCTTGCAATGGCACCAGGTCGATAAAAAGCAACCCAATTGTCATTGTAATGACTACCATGAGGATGGCCGAACAGTCGAGCATCGGTTTCTTGTTGCTCTCAACACGTTCACACATACGCACAGCTGAATATCTCCTTCAGAAACAAAACCAGTGCGCACACAGACAGGCGGCCCTTCCTCTTTCTTCCCTTCAAAGCGCGTAACGAATCCTAAGAGAAAGAAAGAAGGAGCGAGAGCGAGAGCGAGAGAGACAAACATCGCACAGGATGAGCCAAGGAGGGAAGAGAAATTCAGATCTTCGGGGGTAGTGGCGGTGCAGCAGTTCCAGAGGTATGTATTACAAGGCTCCGCTCACACCTCATATGCAAAGAGCAATGGTAAAGGAGAACTCAGTACTTCACGGCCTCGTCGTTGTCGTTGTCGTTGTTGTTCACGAGGGTACAAACGAGGAAGAGCACAGTATCACCGTCATCATCGTCTGCAGTTTGCACACACGCCTCAACTCTTTTTCTTTTTTTTTCCTCATTGGTTTGTGCGTCGCTTCCTCTATAGAAGAATAGTTATAGTACAAGTCACGACAACAGCATCACGAGACAAATGGGGGGACTCCCCGCAGCCGCAACGTAATGTGCTCCCCACGACGCTGCAGCGACTTCGTCTCCCGTAGAACCACCAGCTGAATGTGCTCCACCAAATCCAGAAGATGGGACTCCAGAACGCGAGACAAGGACTCCTCCGCTCGCACTGCCTCCAATGCTTTGGCTATGACCAACAGCAGCGGATCCGGAAGAACATCATGCATGCACCTCAGCGAATTCTGGACAATGTCGTAAAAGTTTGGCCGCGAATGTAGAGGGCACTCCTGCAAATTCCGGAGTGCACGGCGGATCTGGAAAACCTCATGCAGCAGTGCCAACTCAGGATATGCGGTAATGAGTGACGGTTCCGCAGAACACAGAGAGCCAAAAACACACTCCGCAGCCCTTGTTCCAACGCACCGCGTCGCTGCATAGGCCAGAAGTGCGAGGATGGCACGGTGCTCCTCGCGAAACGGCTCGGTGGGACCCTCACCACCGGCCTGGGACATGGCCCGAGATATTCCCCTTCCCCCTTCCACAGCACACCCACGGAAAGAAAGAGAGAGAAAGAAATGAAAGAAAGAACCAAAAAAAAAAAAAAAAAAACAAGCTGGCAAGCACGCAAATAAATGAACAACACAGACAAAACTACGGCCTGAAAGCATGCCAAGAGCAGAAAATAAATGAAAAACAAACGCAGAGGTGTATTCTTGCGAGTGTTGACTCAAGTGTTGACGTTCTCGGTGGAGGGGTACGCACCAGGAATCGCGCTTAACATACCATTCTGTCTTGCTGCTGCTGCTGCAGAATTGGCACCACTTTCAACACGCTCTTTGCACCACCATGGGCTCTCGTTGCTCCTTGAGGAACCGTAACACGCGTTGAGAAGCTACCGTCGCGCGATGCTTCGCTTTGAAAGACTTTAAGGCCGCCTCGTCATCCGCCAGGCCGCTCTGATCCACGTCTAGCGCAAGTGCAACAGCATAGTCATCCAGAGCTGCGGCATAATTCCGCAGTGATTCCAGCGCAGATCCACGACAAAAATGCGCATTCGCGTTCCCCGGATCCACCTCAATAAGGCGGGAGAAATCCTCCACTGCATGCCCATGACTCCCAAGTCTGTCGCGGGAGACCCCACGGTTGTAGAGCGCAAGCGCATTGTCGGGGTCTACTGCAATGACCTCCGAAAAGTCTTGAACAGCTTCCTCGTAGCGCCCTCTGCATGCAAAGCAGAAACCACGATTATTATATGTTTTCAGCCTCGCCACGCCCACCTCCTGCACCCGTTTCGTGCCGCCAGCAGCTCCACAGCCCGAAACCACATCATGAGCAGTTAACTTTAGGGACACATCGTAGTCCTGTATGGCTTCTTGAAAGCGTTCAATATTTTGATACACGGATCCTCTGTTTCGATAAAACAAAGCGTTGTTTGGTGATAGTGTAATGGCGCGTGTCAAGTCATCTAATGCTGCACTGTGGCTACCCAAGCGATCGTAGGCCATAGCACGAGCAAAGTATGTAAAGGGATTCTTACCATCCAGTTTAATGGCCTGCGTGTAGTCCTCAATGGCATCATCTACACGGCCAATTTTCTCTAGTGCCGTGCCCCTATTGTGGTAGGCGTTGGGATAGTCCCTGTGAATAGCGATGGCATTGGTGTAGTCATCTATGGCAGTGGCAATCTCCCCCAGCTTGTCGTAACAACAAGCGCGGTTGTAGTACGCCTTGAAATGCTGTGGATCGAGAGTCAGTGCTGTAGTGTAATCCTTCACAGCCTCGCGATAGTCACCTAGTTTTCGCCTACTGAACCCACGATTGTGGTAAAAGTCTGCATTGCTACCGTCCAACGCAATAGCCTTGTCAAACATTCTAATAGCCTCCTCGAAGCGATCACCCTTGTGGTCGTGAGAGATGCCAAGGTTGTAGTAGGTGTAGGCGTATCCCGGCTCGAGATGCATGGCAGCCTCGTAGTCACGAATTGCCTCGTCATAATTTCCAACTTTATCGTGGCAGAAGCCTCTGTTAAACAGCGCCTTGAAGTTCTTCGGGTCTAGGAGAATGGCAGCAGTATACTCATCAATGGCACGTGCCAAGTCACCTTGCCGTCGGTACACCAGCCCACGCTGATGGTGGAGCTCCGCCATTTCACAATCGCGACTTGACAACGTGGTTGACACTGGTCGGCTGTGTTCAGGACTGCCGAACGGCGTGCCGGGAACGCTGTCTACTGTCGATGCCTTGTCCTCAGTACCCGATGCCTGCACATGTGTGTCAGTAGGTCCACCAGCTGGTGACCGCCATCCACTGCCAAAATTCCCACATACGCCGTTGGTGTTCGTCGATGAAGCAGTGTCAGTCGTGGGTGGTCCAGTTGCACGAACCAGCAACGACGACGACGCTCCCTCCTTGCGAAGTGCAAGGGCAAACCGACTTCGAGCATTTCGCTCTAGAAGTTGGCCCTTGCAGCCCGTATCGTGCTGCAAAGCCCTCTCGTAGTCCAGGATGGCAGCAGTGAAGTTACCCTTCCTATTGTGGCACGCTGCACGCTCGTAAGCAGAGCGCCCGTGGGTGGGATCCACATCGAGAGCCGCAGTAAAATCTGCGATGGCCTCGTCGAGGCACGAGAGTTTCACATGACACATGCCTCGATAGAACAAGGCCTGCACAACCTCTTCCGTTTTGCCACTCCCCTGTATACTCCCCAGGAGGACGGAAAGATCAGCGTAGGCACTACGATGGTCACCCAGACACATTAGCGCCCTCGAACGCTGCAGCAAGGCCTTGAGGTCTTTAGGGTCCTTCTTCAGACGCTGATTCACCTCTTCGAGCACCTCCTCCGTCGACAAGGGGGACCAGCAGCGCGAGTGGCGCCGAACACCGAGTCCCGCCGGAGTGTCCCCGCCCCTTCTGGGTAGAAGCATACCAGATTCCCTACACAGCAACAGGTGGAAGACGGCAGCCCACAATGGCTGCGCGCTACGTATCGTATCGCAACGCAAAGCAAGACAGATAGATGGAGATGAAGAGAAAGAAATTCCTCTTCCTCCTCAAACAAACAAAAAAAAAAGAGGGGGGAGGGGAAAGAAGAAGAAGAACAACAACAACAACAATAATACGAATAATAGAGTGGCAAACTTCAACATGATCGATACAGAGGGAGGCTGAAGACGAGAGCCGTGCACCTCAGACAGATGAAGTACTGCCATTTGCGTCGTTCAGCAGCGGCTCAATGTCTTGCAGGAGTCGAGCCGCGAAGAGCAAACGCTCGCGGCGTGATTCCCATAGCCGATCAATCATCCGCACCACAGCCCGATTGATCTCCTCCACAGCTGTCGCTATCATTGGCAGCGCGCCCTCCTCCCGTGGCATGTCTGCATGCGGCACGGGCTCCGTGTCTCTCAGTGGCCATTGGAAGGCAAGTGACGCTCCAGGCAGCAGTCTCTCGTGCAGATCCGAGAGGTGCATTATATACGGCAGTTCCTCCTCCTGCCACGCTGTCGCCCTGCGCATGAGCTCAAGAAGAAAAACACGGCATTCCTCTAGCGTGTAAAGCGGACCCTCCACTAAGCGCCGAAGGATGTCCTTTCGCAGCACCTTCATTTCGAAATTTGCGATGCGTCCGGAGCCATCCAAGTTCCAGCGGATCTGAGACTCTGATTTAAACGACACATTATTCCCAGCCGGCATTGCTCGCTGCCGCTGCCGTGATCGGAACGACGAGATGGACCGCACAGTGCTGCTCATGAAAGCCAGGAAGCGCACACCCTAGAAAAGGGGAAAAAAAAAAGGAGGGGGTGAACGGGGATGACAAGAAGAAAATATAAAGACGGATAGTAATGCGCCTGGCTATGTCATTATTTACACATTCTCGTCCGCGCATCACAAACAACTTCACACCACATCAGTCTCTGCCCATCGAGTAGCCAATCATCCTCCAATCACCAAACAAAGCCAGATGCTTCTCCTACCGCAGGGGCGCATTGAGGCTCTGGCTTGCTGCCTGAATCGCTTTAGAAACCTCCACCTGCCGGCCTGCTGCGGTATCCACCACGCTGCGGTCCGTTGTAATGCCACTCGTGTGGTGCACTGACACAACACTACTACCGCGAACGAAAATCACTGTATCGTAGCACAGAAGCTCCGAGCTACCGCGACGACGCTTCAGTGGCCGTACACGTTCCACGTCAGTCAGTATCAAGTTCGACGTCTGGCCAAACGAGACGAGGCGACCGATAAGTGTTGAGCGGTCGTCCAACTCCACGTTCACGCGGCACCCGAGGAACGACATGAGACTCCGCCGTTCGGGGTTCATTGACATTTTAGCACCCCACCAAACACTGACACGTCTTCCTCCTGATACCCCAGAACAAAAACCAAATGAGACCAACAACAGCAACGCCCCCAATAAACGTAGGAGAAAAAGAAGAAGTGAAGCGAAGCCCAAGACAATGAGAGATGAGAAAAATTTAAACCCATGCCTCTGTGGAAGACAAAATGCAGCGTGGCAACATCAGAGGGGAGGTGGGGAGAAAAAGAGGCGTGTAGACAGACAGACAGTTGCTCCAACAGGTGTGAAATAACAGCAAGAAATTGCAGAAATGGGAGTTGAAGTGGGGCGGGAAGAAAGTGAGAGAGACAAAATGGAAAGAACTTCCAAAAGCATGCACATACAAATCATCATAATAGTAATAATAATAATAATAATGATAATTGAAATGCAATTAAAACGGTCAAGTTCCCTTTTTTTTTTTGTTTTTGTTTTTGTTTTGTTTTGTTTTGTTTGTTTTGTTTCCCCCGCCTCTTCTTCATCCTTTCGTCACTTCCTTCATACCTAGCGTGCCATTTGTTTTGTCTTTACTCGTACAAGTCGACAGGGTGGGGTCAATCCATCTTGTAATCGTCGCGCTTGCGTTGGCGCCGACCCATCAAGAAGGCCTTACCGCTCTCCATTGCAATGTCCTCCTTGCGCTTCGGCGGTGCAGGCGGGAAGATAGACTTCTCCTTACCAGCCTGCTTCTTAATCGACACACGCAGACGCTCCTTTTTGGCCTTCTTGACCACCTTCGCCTTCTCCTTATTTTGCAGGTTCTTCTTGTAAACGGGTATGAAGCGTCCCCAGTCCTCGTGTTTCATGTCTTCACGTTTTGCAAGTTCTCGCTTAATGAGCAGCTGCTTTAGGCCATAGATGGGGTGAATGTTGTTCATACAGTCTTCGACGATCTTGCGGACCTGCTGACATCCCCTCACGGGCCCCATAGCGGCCACCGTTTTTCCCTGCACAAGAACGTAGCAACCAGTAAGAATCTCCAATGCCTTGAGCGTCTGCGCCTTTGGGCCGATGAGCCGATCGCGCCGCTTGACAAATCGACGTGTACTATTTCCCTTGAGAGAGATTCGGATGATGTCGCAGTAAATATCTGTCTGGAACATTTTTTGCGCTTGTGCGAGAGGCACATTTCGGGCGAGCAGCCGGATGAAGTCTCGAGCCTTCACAACGGCGTACGGGTCCCATGTTTTTCTCGTTGTTGCTATAGTCATAGAGCCCTCCATCAGATCCAGTTTACCAGTCAACTGGTGCTGCGCCAATATTGTCTCAACGGCAGGCCAGACACTGCGGATGTAGCTCTCGAGATAGCTTGGAAACTGCGCGGCAAACGTCGTCTCGTCCACGCAGCAGGCACCGCCTGGCACATCCTCCTGTGAGAGCTCGGCCACGTAGTACTTGGAGGAAGATGATGTCATTTGAGAACAGCAGCAGCAGCAGCAGCTTCTATGGCGTGTGAAGTCACAGACGGCAGGCGAATAAAAGCCAGCCAACAAGGAAGAATGTAACCACAACTAAGCCCCGCACACCATCATCATCAAACAAGCAAGCAGACAAAAAGAAAAAAGAAAAAGAAAAGAGACTGAGATGAAGCGGTGCGAGGAGCCAAAACAAAAGACGGGAGGGAGGAAAGTAATGTAAAGAAGTAAGACAAACATGAAGGAATGACCACAAGTATAGCCCATCCTCACAGCTCAAAAATTCCCCAACTCTCTGCCGCATCCCTCCCCATTAGGCCCCTCTGCATTTGAACCACCGCTTCTCTGATAATGCCGACGGTCTCACTGGAGGAGGAGAAGAAGAAAAAGAGAACGGGAAAACTGTGCCAAAAGAAGAGGGTGGGGGAAATGAAGGAGGAAGCAAGCACAATAACAGCAGGAGAAAGACGTTTGTGTGTTTGTGTGTGGAGGAAGAGTTCAATAAGCCTTGAAACATCTGCAGGATTCTCTCCTCCACCCATTTACCCCCCTCTCTGTCCGTGAGGCTATCCTCGCGGAAGTGGCGCAGGCTGCATGACCTTCAGGTATTCCGATATCGCAGGGGGAATCATGGCCGTGACGGTGGATTCACGACCCCGCTTTTCGAGCGGGCGCAGTGGTGTGGCTAGCGCTGTCCAGGTGTTATCCGATGCCTCCTCCACCGCCACAGCATGGAGGCTGCTACCGTCGCTCGGCCACTCGATGATCGCACTATCTTCATAAGGCTCAGGAGTGTCCTCAGTGAATGGGATAAAGAATGGTGCGAGCTTCGTTCGCTTGGGGTCTAAATTCATCAGTGATACGTATGTGAGACGAGCCACCTCCCATGTCGCTCCAATCGGAAGTGCTACAAAGACTGTTTGGTTTCCGCGATGGATGATAACAGCGTTTGGATACGACAGATGAATGTTGTTTTCCTGCATATCCTCCTTGACACCGAATTTCCCTTCGTTTCACCTCGCGCCACTAGTCCGTTGCGAACTACGCAAGCAGGAGGAAACTGAAGGAGGAGGAGGAGGAGAAAGAGGAGTGAGGAACAATTTATTGTGTGAACCGGCAGGCAGCAGCCGGGGAGAGAGAGAATTTCAAACAAACAAACAAAAAAAAGAAAACGTGGGTGAAAGTGGGTGGGATGCACGAGAAAAGAGCGACGGTAAATACTACTCGATGAGTGGGTCCCAAGAAAAGATGACAAGTTGGGAAGAAACGCGCAGAAAAGCGTCGAATTGAAGCACACGCACACATACACACACACACACAAAAAAAAAAAAGGGGGGGGGGGGGAAAGAGAGAGGGGATATAGCAGAGAATTTCTTAGCTCATGCCGCTGTTTTGTCATGAATGAGGGAGTACATCATGCGAGATATCGTCAATTGTGGCCCCACTCGCTGTAGGTCTTATTCTGCGCTTTGTGGCGCTGAAGGCTTTCATGCCCTGCCACATTTCCACCATCATCTTCTGTCGACGATTACTCTCCACGTCCACCTGAGGGGTGCCGTACAACGTGCCCAGTAGATCTGTGAGAGTCCAAATCCCCGCCATCCTCCCGCGACCATCGTACACCACCGCCATGTTGGACCTATTTTCCTGGAAGGCAAGGTACGAATTATACAACGTGGTGCTCGTCGACAGACGAATCACTTCCAACAGGGGATACTCGCCGGCACGTGGTGGGTCTTGAGGGTTTGTAAAGCACAAATTCAACAGGGAGCGCACGACCAGGACGCCGAGTATGTGCCGTCGGTTGTCGTTCAGATACACCGGCACTCGACTGTATCCACGAAGCACAATTTCCTCGACTGTCCTTTTATCAAGCAAGGTACACGAAGAGAGCATAAAGGCGTTTTCACACCTAGTAACGATATAATCCTCCACTCGGTGGCTCGATAGTCGCAGCGCGCCCTTCAGCATGCTGATCTCGGAATCCCGCATATACGCCTCCTCCCTTTGCTGAAGCACTATCAGTGCCGCCAGCTCGTCACGCTGCAGAAGTTCGTCTCGGTGTCCCAAGCAAACATCCAGCAGCTTCCCCACCGGGTAACTTAGCGGGGACGTTATGAAAACGGCAAACCATATCAGTGGAACGAGGGAGGAGCAAATTGGCAGCGACCAGCGAACGAATATAGAGAGAGGGATGATGTCGCCGAGAAGTACAACAAGGGTGATCGACAGGAGGAGGGCCATAAGCGGACCAAAAATGCGGTCCATTAGAATAGGAAGAGCCGCCATTGCCGATGCATTCAATACCAGCAAGGCGACAAGGGTCCAGTGCCCCAGCTGCAGGACGCCCAAGAGTGCCTGTGCCCGCCTCTGCTCCAATGGGGAGCCTGTTTTTGTGGTGATACGGAGGAACATGCGATCAATCGAAAACAGTGCTACCTGCAGACCCGCGGTGATTCCCGTGAAGATGACCAGCCCCGCGATACCCAGCGAGTAGCAAATCACCTTGTTCCGTGTAAGCGACTCGTTGTCCATATTGTCACCACGCTATCCTGTTCTTCTAGATTCAGTTTGAATAATGACCCCACCCCCACCCGCCAGAAGAAGGAATGAATGAAGAAAGAAAGGGGAGAAGAAAGAAATGATGCGGGTGGAGGCATCACGGACGGCATACAAACGGGAATGTGGCGCACACACACACAAAATATATATATATATATATAATAAAGGCGGCGGTGGTGGTGGTGGCGGTTGAAACGCAACTGGCAGCGCGTACAACCCCCAGCCGAGTCAGCCAATGACACGGAACACAAGATAGACGTGCGCAGGGCTCACATTAGTTCCCTTTTTTTCTTTTTTTTTTCTTTTTTTGTTGCAGTTGTTGCTGTAGATTGCTTAGAGTTAAACTGTCCTCCCATCATCATCATCATCATCCGTCGTTTCCTTTTTTTTTTCTTTCCTTTTGTCTGTTTGATTGCCTGTTGCTGTTGTTTTTTTTTTGTTGTTGTTGTTGTTGTTTTTCGCTTCTCGCGTGTGTGCGTGTATGTGTGTGTGTGTGTGTGCACCTTCAATTATTATCATCTCATTGACGCCACGATGCCGTTACTCGTCTTCCCCATCGTCATCCCCCTCATCATCATCGTACTCCTCGTCGTCCTCGTCCTCGTCCTCCTCCTCCTTTTCGATTAGCAGAATCGACTGCTCCCCACTCCTCTTTACAAGCACAGCATCCTTGAAGTCTTGCTGCTTCAGGAATGCCATGATGATGGCGTCAGCAATGGCCCACATGTTCAACACCTTGATGCCGAGCTGCGCTGCAAGCGGGCCGGGATCCTTCGTCTGTGTGGCGAGCACCTCGTGCCGTGCGGGGTCTAGTGCTCCGTTGCTCTTTCGACAGCGCGACAAAAAGCCAACCTTCATCAGTGCACCCGAAAGGTGGCAGAGAGAGAGCCAACGGGCCATTTTCTGCGAATTTCTGCGGTATTCCTCCGATGTCCACTTCGCAACCTGTGAGTCCAATGTCTTGCGCCACTCGCTGGTCGTACCCTCAGAGCAATGTTCCAGGAGACCAAATATACGGATGTACTTGTCATTCTGCACTGCATCAATTTCGCAGCGAACAATCAAATCGTAGCGATCCTCCGAGTCGCCATGCATGACGTAGCGGCGGTAGCGGTACAGACGCGGTTGCGTCTGTGGGAACGGGTTCTTCTCGCACTGCATTTGATACCGCTTGTTAGTACATGCCTGCGCCACAAAGGCGTTGCTCGCCTTGGTAGATTCCGCCCCGAGCGCCGTGATACGCTCGGACTCAATAGGGTCATTTTCAGTGGGACGACGCGACACATCTGCCGTCTCATCCACCCACTGCATCTCAATATTGCTATCATCCGTCTTGGATATAAAGACCATGTTGTTGAAACGGAAGAACTCAAGGTGCCACGGGTGCACGCTGCGGCTGCAGGTCATAATGACAGCGAGAACCTCGTCGGTTGTCACGACGACTGGATGCGTGCCAGGCGTTCCCTTTTTGAGAATGCCGCGGAGGGTTTCGTCCTTCACAGTGTTCGGGCGCATAAACTCCTGCCGCGTTGCGCTCTCCTCGTCGAGACGTATCGGTGCCTTGCAGGTTGACTTGTCCATGTTGTTGTCGTACAAGGGCGGGCGGTTGTGCAGGGAGATGTCAGACACCGTTGGAATGTCCTGAAGATTCTGCATCTTGGCGAGCTCCGCCTGTGGAAATTCCGCGATTATACGGACATCGGTCGACACTCTGATTGTGTCAGAGAGCAGCATGAGATTCCGCTTGACCTTGTTGGGGAACCTGCTGCGCATGTTGTTCTGGTGACGTTTGAAAAAGCGACGCTCTGGACCGCGGCGGCGCTCCTTTGCGTGGGCGTTGCGAAGCGCCTTGAGGCGGCTTTCATCCTTGACAGTTGCGAACTGCCGCGTCTCTCGCACCTTGTCGGCCATCCCATCCAGCCAGTCTATTGGTGCAACCACGTCGTTCTTCTGATACAGACACAGCTGCACACCATCCACCTCCATCTCCCTCTGCGGCGGGCCCCACGAGAATGGCGTATTGACATAAATCTCTGGCAACACGAAGCTCATCTCAACGTGACAAGTATCTCGGGTGCAGCCAATCCTTCAGACTCTCTCTCTCTCCCTCTAGGTACAACCAGAAATATTATTCGCATCAAGCGCCGGCAGCAATCAAATAGTTGGGTGTGGGGAATAATATAGAGATGTGAAGCGCAAAAACAAACAAACAACCAAACAAAGACAGAACCATCACCCAGACGCAGACATGCCCATAAGAAAAATAAATGCATTTGTAAAAAAAAAAGGGGGGGAGGGGGGAGGGGGAGGGGGGGGGGGGGGGGGGGGATTGTGCTTCCAAGGCTCACAAACATGAATTTGCACATATTTGGTGAGAGTAACGACACACGTGTACGTGTGTGGGGTGTGGGATGATTAAACCCAACCCTACTCGTGCCCTCCTTGTGGCCCAGGTGACTCGGGGCAGAGTTTGCTCACCAGGGCGCTCACACTTCCATGCTTTTGCAGAAGCTCACACGCATCCACGTAGTCTAAATCAAACCCCATTCCCAGAATCGAGTCCACACCTTGACGCACCCACAGCGGCCACTCACGTTTCTGTCGACTTGCATTCCTCTCACCCTTTTGGGAATTATTCCGCAAGTACTCCAGAACCGCGTCGGGACTCGGCTCAGCGTCCTGTTGCAGCTGCAGGTGAGCCCTCGCCTCAGCGACTGACGCCTCAGTGAATTCATTTCCTGTCAGCGATTGAATCGCCAGGAGAAACGTGTCAGCGTCGACACCGTTTCCATCCGTAAAGGTAGCTTCACCGTGCACATCCTCAACGGCCTCGAACAAAATAGAAGATCTATCCGCGTATGTCTCGTCTGACAAGAGAAGAAGAAGCCTACCGCGCAGGCTCACTGCCGTTGAGAAGTGATTGTTCCAAAAAAGCACAACCAACTCCCCCTCGGCCAGCTCCTGCCGAAGCACCTCCAAACCCTCCTCCGTCAGCTGTGACTTTGTACTCTCCAGGAAATCATTGGCGATAACCGATAGTTCACTATCACTGCTTGTCGCAAGAAGACTCACCTCGTTGAACGACATTTCACGCAGGGCGGCATATCGGCCTCCCGGCGGAATTAACCAGCCGTGAACAACACGCAGCCCTGCAAGTGCGAACAGTAGCAAGTCCTCATCCGCATCAAACCCATCCATGGAGGAAAAAATAGGACTGATGTTCATGCCATGATAGAGTTTTTTCAGAAAATCCCTTCCCTCATTGCCGCTTGCTAACTTTGCCCGCATCTTCTCAAGAGACTCTTGCACTAACCCCGCACTCGTGTTTACCTCAGCACCGTCCACGATTCGCCTCGGGGGACACGCAAATTTTGGCATTTCGGGTTTCTCTTTCGTGATATAGTTGAGAATTAATTTGCGCAGCTGCTGCGCATCAACCCGTTCGCAGCCGTCTTCGCACAACTTCAAACGCCCCATCAGTACCAGAGTGTTGGCTGCAGCCAGTACAGGACACGGGCCATTGTGGTCCTGTGTCACAATGCAGACGTCTCGCCCGCAGAACACACTCTGCTTCACCCGGTGGGAGTCATTGGTAGAAGAAGAAACAGCAGCAGGGGAATCCGGCACCACCTCTAACAAGCCATCCTCGTACTCCTTCCTTGTGAAGGGCGTCGCCACTAGGGACACAGCGTTGTCGTCAAGAAGAACGTACAAGTTACCAGCGTGCACACCGAGAGCCACCGCATCTCCTTTCGGGGTGCGCAGCCTCTTCTGGTAGACGCAGCCGAATGCCGCAGTTGCCTCGGCGGCAATGTCAATATTGCGCTCTATGCCGTCATCGCACATAAACTTGCACTCCATCCTGATATTCTTTTTTTTCTCCCCCGTCCTCCGTCGCTACGCCGCCTGATATCCCACAGTCCCTCCTCTCCCCTCCTCTCCGCCCGCTCGCTCGCCCACTTGTCTTCCTTTCGTTTCGTTTCTCGGCGTGGGCAGCCGTGCCAGAGAAGCGAGCGGAACAAATGTCCTCGCAAAAACAAAAAAAAAAAACCCTTTATACACTCTAGGCGCAAAACAAAAAAAAAAAAAAACTGAAGAAAAGATATAAAAGAACAACAAAAGAAAACAACAACAACAAAAAAAAAAAAAGGAAGAGTAAAGAAGGGGAGAACAGGCGTGTGTGCACGCCGGAAAGCAAAAAAAAAAAAAAAGAAGTGAACCGTAGTTGCAAGAGGCCGCTCTTTACTGGTCACTCAAAGCAAAAAAAAAAAAAAAGAACAAAAGAAAACGTGCGTATATGTGGGGCGGTGGTGTGTCTCGAGAAGTAAAGGCACCGCCGCCGACTGGCAGCCCTGCGCACACCTCCGCCCCTCCATCCCCGGTGAGGAGCCAAAGAATATAAACAGGGAAGAAAATAAACCAAACTAGACTTAATATAAATGCACGCAGCTCCCCCTCCTCGCCCACACACACCGCAATACTCGTCGCTGGGCGGAGGGGAACACAATCTCGCCCCCCGGGCGCCCGCCGCCCCCCCGGG
>JASANX010000994.1:5773-73433 GCA_030849745.1 Trypanosoma scelopori | reverse complement strand
ATCAGACCAAAATCCGTGAAGCGCAGCAGCCACTGTTGTCGCTCTGTGAATAAATGGAGAGAAAGAGAGTGAGTGAATAAGGAACGAAAAAAGGGGGTGTAGAAAACACAGGAACAGGGCAATGGTTCACATTCATGTGAACCACATATGGAGGTGCGAGTAGCGTGGTGTCGGATTCCCACTGAAGTTTTACCTGTGTTTAATACCTTCTCCCTCCACACCGAGCCGACACAAGTATACACAAGCGCAAACACAAACCTAGTGATTAAGATTCCCTCTCTCTGCCTGTCGGTCAATGTGCGAGAGTGAGAGTTTGTGCGTCAGCCCTCCACCTGAAGGTCCCCCTCTCCTGCTGTTTCACTCGTGGCATAGGCATTACTCTTGTGCTTTGGTGTAAACCTAAACTTATCACCCGCAGGGCCGAGTAACATCTCACTGATTCGAATCCAGTCCCCCACGCTGTCGCTCGCCATGAGTGTCTCCAACTCATCACGCCCCTCGTAGTAGGGTGGTCTCTCATTGATGCGCTGTGGCAGCCGCTCAAGCAATCCGATAGGCACGTAGCGGCACAAGAAGGAAAGCCACTCGCACAAAAAGCGTCGGGTATTGAGGAGGCCACGCTCGTCAGATCCCCAGTGCGACAGGCCATAATCGCAGAAGCGTCGCAGCATCTCAAAGCGCTCGTGGCTGCTGATGTCCCTTGACTGTTGTGTCTTGATCTCCTCAAATATCCATGGTTTGATCAGCGCACCACGTCCAATCATGTAGGAACTGATGTGTGGGCACCGCTCGCGGCGGTCCACAATATCTTCCCATGAGAAAATGTCACCGTTTCCAATAACAGGCAAAGCCGTCCGCGTGGCACAATCGTCAACATACGGCCAGTTGGAGAGCTTTGTGTACCGCTGCTTGCGGGAGCGGCCATGGATGGTGACGGCAGCTGCACCCCAACCCTCGTAGTCTGCGATGTGCTTGTGCAACAGAGGTGCATTTTCGTCGGGGCCTATACGGCATTTGATGGTGACCGGTTTCGACTGGTGACTCACCAGCGACTGCACCACACCCTTTAACCGGCCTCCACTTCGTTCCCACAGGCCGCAACCGCAACCAGAGAGCACCACCTTGTCGACGGGGCAACCGCAGTTTATGTCCAGAAAGTCATAGGAGAAGCCGGACGACTCGATGGCCTGCGCCCATTTTGCCGCATCCTGCGGTTTTGATACAGCGATCTGAAGGCCAAAGATATCTTCTGAGGAGTGGCGGCGCAAAAGTGACCACTCGCCTTTCTGCAGGCGGTTCAGGTTTCGCACAAGGGCCATTTCGCTTACTGTGACATCAGCTCCGTACTCCTTACACACCCGGCGGAATGGAAGGTTTCCAACAGTGGTGAGCGGTGCCAGGACAAGTTTTCCCGAAAACAAGGCATCACGTCGTGCCGCACCCTCACGCAAGGCCTCTTCACTATTGCTGATCCACGATGCATCACTATTTTTGGTGGCAGTATGTGTAACTTCGTCCTGCCGCTCTTGCTGCATTGCGTCCCCAATACAGACGTTGTTTTGCTCTCCAGTTATGCCAGCCAAACCTGACAATGAGACATCGGCAGGAGACAACGCCTCTTTTGCTTCCTCGCGCAACCGCTTCACCGCCGTGGTAGAATGACGCACCGCTGCCTTTATGGTTTGGAGGACATTACCGTGAAAGAAGTTTGACTCTCCATCAAAAGCTGGGCGCAGTGTGCCATTAACTGTGCACGAGCGCAGCCTCTCTGCCCCTTTGTTCATACCTCTCGTGCGCCCGTCAGCGTCAAGCGTGACACGCATCGGAGCGAGGCGAAGATACTCCGCCTTCACAGCGCATACACCCCGTGATACAGGAGTATTTCCGGCATTGGATGCGCCTGAAGACGATATATTGCGCACAGCAGTGGTAGCGGAAGCAGGACCCTGCGGTGCTTGCTCCTCCATTCGTGTCTCCTTGAAAACGTGGGGTCCCTACTGGGAAACAAAAACTGAGTAGCAACGCAATGGGTGGAAAGGTAGCAATAAGACAGCTACAGAATCGGATATATATATATATATATATATATATATATATACGTCTGTGTGTAAGAAAAAAGAAACAACAGCAGTGCATAAGTTTGCAAGGGGAGGGAGAATCAAGAGAGTTCAGTGGAGTATGACACATGTGGTCCTCTAAGGCGTGTGTGCGGTGATTGCAGCACGATTTTCATCCAAAATACAAGGAAGGAATCGAGGGTGGTTTCACAGATAACAAGAAGAAGGGGCAACAGGGATAATAAAACATTCAGCTGCTTCCCAAGAAAAATAGAGGTGGCGCCAAAGACGACGACAAGACGCCTCTCTACCCACACAACCTCACTACACAGTGCATCGCCAGAGTCTTTACCGAACACGACCACAGCGAGGGCAGGATGCAGTTTCCCCGTGCTCTATAAAATGCTGTCAGAGCGAATCCCCGCCCCATGGATATGTAGCTCTCCAACGGGGTTTTCCCAGGTCCGCATACGACACTTCCGTGGAGAAACCAAGGGTGTTGTCGTCGTGTCTCTATGCAGCAACCTTATAACCCACAACGGGATTTTTGTCAACCTCACGTTCTCTGCCATGCCCCTCATAACGACCCGACACCCAAAGAACCGCTTTGTTCCTGCAAAGCCTCTAACTACAAGAACAGAAAAGATTTTACTGTATTCCTCGTGTTAGCTTTTTGGGTTCGTTAGGATCTCTTCCTTGTTTGCCAGACGCAAAACGTCTATGCCAATATTCGTAGGCCCAAACTTGAGAGGAATAAGATCACAGAGCTTCGCAATTTTTGCATGTTCTGCGTCGTGTGTAACAAGCACGACAAGAAAGCTGTCATAGTTGCTAGAAAGGTCTGCAACCTCAACAAGCGATTGACGGCAAAAGCCACATGGCGGTGTGACTGCATCAGGAGAAGGTTTGGCGGCATTCGGTGATTTGTTACGTCCATAAACCGCAACTGCATTTGCCGTGCGCCGACCATCAGAGTTGCCCTTTACGATGGCACAAACCTCCGCACAGCACCCCTTCAGTGTGCAATTCTCATAATTACATCCTGTGGTAACCACAGAGTCAGGGTGCAGAATGGCAGCTCCGACGGCAAAGTTAGAATATGGACAATAAGCGTTGCGATGAGCATCAACTGCTAAGCGTGCCAGTCGCTGCAACTCTGCTGGCAGCTGGGAAAGAGGCAGCAGAGTATTTAAGGCCGGGACCGACGACCACATGATGTTCTTTGTAGTGCGTATATAGTGTCTGTATGTGTGTATACTTCCAGGGTTGAAAACGATAAAATAGGGACAGGAACGGCAGACTCAGGAAGAAGAAAAGTGTGCGGATCCTCCTACTCCACATCCATTTGTGTTCGGTTTTCTTTCAGCCCTTTTGTTTATTTTGGCTTAGCCTTTTATGAGCTTGCATAGGTTGACATCACCCCACTACTTCACTAGTCCTATCAGACGGTCTTAACCCCGCACGCTTCAGAGTGCCCCAGTACGCATTACAGAAACACATAAGGAACCCCTCCACTGCATCTACCGGGACAGAAAATAACATCACTGGGTCCGACCCTTCAGCTGTGTTACGTGACAGCTGCAGATAATGAGCAACTACACTCTCTGCATCCATCCACGCAACTACTGCATCCTCTCTCTTCATAAAGGCCGCCTTTTCCACCTCTGCTGCTCCACAAGGGTGTAGCATTTGACAGAGACTCCAGAAGGACAATCCATACAGGTCCCTAATGCTGAGGAGTTTATACAAATCGTCAAGGGCTTTTATCCCAAGGCCCTCACTAGAAAGCCCCAAATTGCTCTCCCTATTCTTTTCCTTGCCGTCTTGGGCAAGAGGGCGATGAGAGGAAGATTCGCGTGTCGAAGACTCTGCAAATCTATGCCTAATGGATTCTTGCGACAACGATACAGGATCTTGATAAATACCACCGTGGAAGCATTCATCATGGTCGATACTGGCCACAGAGTGAATTCCATCTTTGGTACGGGAGCACCCAATGTAGATCAATGGCATCCCTCTTTCAGGAGAGTCCAACAGCCCATCATCTAGCACGGCAGCAGGCAGAGAGGGAACTAGCGGAAGTGGTGGCGTAGTGGTGGTTGTAGTAGAGTGGAGCAATAAAGCTCTGTGAACATCCACAGAACGTAGCAGCCTTACCATCCATCGTGCAAAATACGCGCGAGCCTCTCGAGTGTTGAAGTCCCGATCCATTTCTTCTGCAGATCCTACCTTTTTTGAGCTCTCCTGCTCCCGAGACTTCAAATGACAATGATACCAGCAGTGCAGGAGGGCTCGTCCTCTTAATGCCTCCGCCACATCATCCAAAGGCGTCTCCACTGGGAGTGCCTCTACAGCCCACTCGAGAAAATGTCTTAGATCGCTGTTGGAGAACAAACCATCACGATCGCAGTCCAATGCAAACAAAAGCGCCGGGTGATAAAGATCCAAAGTAGAAAGGCATTCGGGCAAAAATGGTGCTACGAGACGCAACTCAGTGGCAGAAAAATGGAAATCGTTAGCACCCCACGGCAGGCTGTCAGAACCGGTGCGAAGACAGCTACCGCCGCAGCCCACTCCGAACTCCTGCCCCGTAGGGCATGCCTCCCCACGCTGCGCCGCAAGAACGTAACGCTGAATCGCCATGTCTAGGGCTGGAAAAGCAAAAGACGAAGCTTGTCCCATCCTACTTCATACTCTCGCCACCAGTCTCTCTCTCCCTGCACGTGTGTGTTTGTGTGCGTCAACAGCGACACTAATCAGAGATAAACAACTGCAAGGGGAGAACACAGACTTAGGGATCGGTATTCACATACCTATAGAGTTTGACGAACACACTTCCACCTTTGTTGTTTTCGTTGCCCGCTCCTTTTTTTTTTTTTTTTTGTCGTCTCCACACGTTGCATGTAACGACAAAAAAAAAAAAACAAGTAAAAAAAAATGCGCAAGAAATGAAGGCATAAAACAAAGGATGAGAGAAAGAGATGGACGGGCGGCGGAGGCGGCGGCGGCGGCGGGGAGGGAAATGTCCATGGTCATTTGTCCTTCACTATTTTTAGAGCCACAATGACGATAATGCCGATCAGAATAAGGACCGAAAAGCATATAATTATCTTGTCAGTCATCATGCGTCGAATGAATGCATTCAGCTCCTTCTTTGCTCGATTCACCTCCGAGTCCAGCTCATCTACATTATCGTTCACCTGTCGTATCTGCTCCGTCTGAGATTGCAGTTTTGCGGCTGCATCAATGCCAACTGTTTCCGTTTCATTCAACAATCGCTCGGTCACTGCCAGCGAATTTAACGTTGAACTTTGAATTGCACTGATGCGTCGCGCTGCAACACGGGCCTCATCCTTTCCAGCATCCATCGTCGACCACGGGGTATTCTCGTGAGCCTCGGTGCTCACAACGGACTCTACCTTTTTCGATTGCAGCTCTTCCTTCAACTGGTTGATGGTCTGGAGGTGTGCCTGTCCACGTTTCTCGTATATCTCCTTCTCATGGGTTTCCAGCATACGTACCTCCACCTTGAACTGATGATGCGTCTTTTGAAGCCGCCTCATTAAATCTTGAGCTTTGTTGAATTTCTCCAACCTCTTGTTGTGTTCGGTGAATGAGTCCAGCGCAGAAATAAGAATGCGCGCCTGTCGCGCAAGCTCCCCCAGCTCTTCATCGTAGATGGCGATATCCAACATGGCGCAGCAACTCCTGCACGCCAGAAATCAAAAACTCTTTTGCAACTCGGTCCGTCGACCCGCCAAGTCCAAAAAAAGGAAGTGGCAAATGGGAGAGTGGCGGAGAAGAAAGGCAGACAAAAGAAGGAATACCAGCCCCAAGCGGCCAAGGGAAGCAACGCAAGCGGCACCAAAAGGCAAGAAGACAACGCAGCGGCCGCCGTCACCCCTCTTTGACTGCGTTCCCCGCCTTGCTTCCCACAAACACCCGCCTCCCCCCCCCAAAAAAAAAAAAAGAAAGAAACCCTTTGCACGCACGCCGGTCCCGCCTGTCACCCCCGCTTTCGGAGAGGCCCCCAGATCCACCACCTCGCGATACGCGCGGCGGCGGCCAAGGCTCCCCGCACCCTGTGGCCCCCTCCGCGGGGAGGGGGCCAAGCTTTGGGGCCGCGTCGGGCCAGCGTTGCCGGTCGGCCCTTGAGTGGCGACCCCGCCCTTTGCAGCAAAGAGCGTCGCCCCACCCATCTTTCTTGGCAGGCGCGGGGGGCCACGACCCACGTCCTGGTTCGCATGGCGTTTGAAGTTGCGCCTTCGTCGGAAGGAGAATCGGCTGACGGCGATGTGGGGGTGGGGATGGTATGAAAGGGAGACTTGGAGTCTTCTCCGACGCCCAGGGAGATGAAGACACTTCGAAGCAGATGGCTGTGCAGAAAAATTTCCTTTTGTCTTCATCTGCAGCATCAGCGCACCGTTTCATTCTGGGAAACGAGGCAAAATATGAAGCAAAGAAAAAATTTTTCTCTGCTTTCATGGCCGAGAAGAGTTTTGTTCGCTGCGCCTGGGTTTCCATCCTTCCCTCGTAGAAAGCCGGGAAGCGAGATTCAGAACAAACGTGTTCTCCGGGGTGATATCGGCTGATCTTCTGGAGAGGAAGGATACAATATAGAATGTCTAAAAAGACCTATCAAATGGTACAAAAAAATGTGATGGGATGGGTGACGCATGCAACCACACCACTAGTTGCAGTGAATTCGGAAGCAACAGAGGGGATACCGAGCTAAGAAGAGCTTTGTGGACGATAAATAAAGTTCACGATGAACAACTTAAATGTAGGGTTTTGGTTCTGCGGAGTGTGATACAACGCCATCAAGGCTTTTTCTATTTTCTCTAGATGTCTTTGTATGCGCATTTTAGTGGAGATGTGTCTGTATATATATATATATATATATATGAGGGAATTGATAGTCATGTTTTTCACAAGAAAGGGGGGGATTTCATTGATGCATTTGGGCATCCGAGTATGGGTGCAAACCCCCACAAGAAAAAGCCACATGATGGCGAGTGTGGAAACCAATCCAAATGTACACATTTCTATAAGTGGGTTTTTTTGTGTGTGTTAATGATCGATGACAATTTGACCCTGCTAATCATTGGGTCAAGAGTTTATCTCCCCTGCACTGTTTTCTTTCTTTTTTTGTGTGTGTGTGTTTGCGCCCTTCTGCCCTTTGGGTCTCTCATTCCAGCTTCTTTCGTCTCAATGCCCTTTTTTTTTTTTTTTTTTTGCACGGTCCAGTACGCCGATGGATGTGCGCACCCAGGCGTGGGCCCGAGCGAGTGCTGTTGTGCGAGGAACCAATGTTGTTTCTGCTGCGGCAGCAGCATCATACATCGCTGTGGATACCACAGGGCCACCACGAAATGCGAAGGGCCTCCGTGTTGAGAAAGTTGGCCTTGTTCAAGTCAATGGCAAAGTTAGTTCCTTGTGCGCAGTGGGTGCAGCAATGTGGGCGGGTGAGGATTCAGGAAGGGTGACTATGCTAGACGTTGATACAGGGTGTGTAGTTGGTGTTGTTTCTGAAACCAGAGGCATCCCTGTCACCGTCATGCGTGTTGTTCGCGGTCATGTGTGGGCTGGATGCGCTGACGGACTCCTTCGCATCTACAATGCAGTTACAAGGGCGCTAGTCAGCGAGGTGAAACTGCACAATGACCGCATTACGGATTTTGCTCTCGCTCCGTGCTCTGAGGCTGTTTTTTCTTCATCCATTGACTCTAAAATACGCTATTGTAACACATCATTTGTTACCATGACAGGCGCTCGAACCCTCAGCGAATGCAGTAGTGCAGTACACTCCCTCGCGTTCTATTCGAGTTTCCTTTTCTCTGGTGACGATAGCTCTCGTATAATTCAATGGAATACCTCTACAAAACAGCGTCTGCATGTGCTGAATGTCCACTCCGCACCAGTTCTGACCATGACCGTTGTTAACGATCATCTCTGGAGCGGGTCTGCAGACGGCGTTGTCTGTGTATGGAGCTTATTCAGCGCATGCGGTGCCTCACCAAAGTGCATCCATATGATTACAAATCCCCATGAGGGTCCCGTGACAGTACTGAAGAGCCTAGGATTGAAGGTTTGGTCTGTATCAGCAGGGCAACTCTACATTTGGAATCCTTCATCCTTCGAACTTGAGGCGCATTGTCGCCTGCGTAACGAAGGGACGGGTGCCTTTGATGTGGTGGAAACGGCAACACAAGTTGTTTCTATCAAGACGTGGGCCAGCTACACTGAGGACGGAAAGATTGCCATATTAGAGAGCGGCGACATTCTATCTCCACAGGGAAATCCTTTCCTTTCTTCGGGGACACATTTAAGGGAGGAGGAGGAGGAGAGAGAACGCCTTATCGCCCAACTCCTGGAAGCCAAAAAATATTTGACACTTGAGGTCATATCGTTGCGTAGGCAGCTGTCGGATTTGCAGCTTCAACTGCGACAGCGACGAAATATTCTCCCCACATTTGAAATGACAAACTCTGGTGTTTCAAAGGAACCCATCTCATCCGTTCACGGCGCAGCATCGGCTACAGGTGTTACCAATATGAGTTCGGATCCTACAACAGGCTTCGGGGGAATGAGGAATACCAATATTAGGGACTCTATAGGTATCGCTTCTCTTCCCGTTGAGCAGAGAGACAAACTCAAACATAGTGCTACTTTTCCACATTATGTGGTGGTTGACGTGCATGTGTTGCTTGAAAGGCTAATTTGCCTCCGCGGGGAGGTTGACAAGCTTCTTGTTTCTGAGGGATTGCAGCACGAAAACAGCTACTTGTACTTTGCTGAAGAGAACTGTGCACCGCCTCTCCCGATCGGTTACATAACACTGGCTGAGTTGACCCACGGGGAGCGGGAGACACTAAGTGATATATGTGGTGGGGCAGGGCCACCATTTATCCTGCCCACCCCCTCCCAGAGGGACATCTCCGCTGACATGCAAAGTATGCTGCGAATTATAAATAGGGTGCGTCCATTTTATTCCTTTCCCTCTTCCGCTTCATCGGACATCAGGTCGATGATTCATACGTTCACTAGCGGCGTTCAGCTGTCTCAAGGGAGGCCAGTTGACCACGCTCACCAGGTGTTGAGCGTGGATGATGTTGGCTACCCACCAATATCGTTTTACCTAAAAGACATCCTTCGGGATGTGGTCGCGATGGTTCACCGGCGCTCTCGGAATCAAAAGTCTTCAGAATACCATAGAGTAATCAGTCTTGAGGCGAAGCTTTCTTCATCGTCACAAGGGAGAGACACAACCGGGGCCGATGGGTGGCTGGGAATTCCCTACCCCGATACTCCCTTTCCCACTTCTTTTTGTACTGGTCAAGGCCCCACATCACCTATGGACGATGGGCTGCAGTCCCTCATCAATGGAGTGGGTGGAAGCAGCGTTGGCTTGATACAACGAATTCACGCAGTGAGGCGGGATGTGATCAATTGTGTTGCTCACCACCCATCGAGCCGAGTTCGAGCGTGCACCACTGGCATTTCGCCCCTCATTTTCCCCTCAATGGGCGATCACGCTGACACCGAGGAAGAGGAATTGCGGCAGCTTAGCGATACATTGTTCAAACTGGTTCAGCAATTGTGTAGCAATATAGCGAACCTGGAGGCCGAGGCGCAGGAGCAGAAGTGTAAGCGGGAGCTGCTGATGCACACACCCGAGACGGGTGATATTCAGCACACTGTGAAACTCTCGGACGGTGTGTGCCACCGACTGCCTGGGCTGGTCTCCCTGATGACTCAGGTGCAGGATAACTCTCATGTAGTGTATGAACTCATAATTCAGCATCTCTTGGGTGAGGGTAAACGAATCGCGCTGCAGTACGGACGCCTCATGGACGCACTGCTACAGCGCCATAAGCCCTCATCGCGCCCGAAACTCTCTTGGGACGATGTGCAGGGGCAACTCAATTGTCGATCGTCGTCGCTCTTATTTTCCCTGGATGCATTGGATGCCTATGACCAAATCATCGAAAATGTGCACATAATGGAGCAGGCCATCCTTACTGTCTAACAATAACGCGTGAGGATGCTGATAAACATGTGCACACTTTACCCCCTCCCGAAAAAAGAAAAAGGGGCAAAGGACTAGTTTCCAGAAACAATAACAAAAACGAGAGGTCATGAGCAGCACGCGTTCTCTCCTCGTTCACTTTTCTTTTCTCCTCTCTCTTCCAGATCTCTTCTGGTCATGTTCACGTCTCACTATGCAATCACTGGTGCATTTCGTTAGCCTTTTCTTACTTTTTGGCCCGTTATTCTTCCAGTGACTTCTTTCATTTATTTTTCTTTCTTGTTGTTGTTCTTGTGAGTGGGTTGGCGGAACCACATCGGGATTTACTGTCAAGGTAATACTTGAGTACAAGAAAGCACACAAACACACGGAAAAGGGTGAACAGGAACAACGAGTGAACAAATTACCAACTGAATCAACAATAACAAAAGATGAAGCACGCTGTTATCGTCAGCATACTGCTGCTCATCCCTTTCACCGCGCACGTCACGGCTGGGATGGTGGGCATAAGCCGTCGTCCGGATGGTGTCTATTGTGGAGAGTACGCCCTTGGTCTGGTCAAGGGACGCATCACTACCGGGAACGTCCCTGATGAATTTGATATTTGGCTCGACGCCTTTGGAGATGTGTCTTACTGCAGGGGCGAAAAATATGTATATGACCAGCACACAAACCGGATGAACGTCGTGGACGCAGCAAACCCTAAAGACTGCCTTGGTAAACTGTTGGTGGATAACAAATTGTCTCTCAGCGCAATATATATACCGAGAGATGACACATTGGAGCTGGACTTGGGTGTTGCTAAGGTCGTTCTCTCAAAGTGCAGTTAACAGCACCATTCTTCACGCTGTTGCTATCGTTTGCTTTACTGTATATAAACAAATGGGCTACCGATAGCTTGTTGTAGAGGAAGATGAGGTGATTTCGATGTGCATCCCCCACACTCACCAGCTGCATAAAGGGTCACACGCGCTTATCGAGGGAAATATATATATTGGAAGTGGGATGTGTCTTTTGTTGATAGTTTCAAAAAATTTTATGTGGTTAGTGTTGCTGTTGAGCTGCCTTTCCAGTGTACTTTTAGTACTCATCCTCTCAAATCGTATTGTGTGGAGAAACCTCAGTAAGGCAGGCAAAAAAAAAAAAAAGGGGGATGGGGGTCCTAACAGGCCAAAACGAAGAAGGTACAAGTCGATTTTTATTTTATTTTATTCTCATGTATGTGTGCTTGTATTATCTGGATGGAGGAATGCGAGTATGAATGCATGTGCCACTCATGTTGGCTGCGCGCTTATGCAAGAGTCAGGGACTTCATTACTTCCTGCCTCTGCCCCCACCCCCCTTTTTTTTTTTCTTCTTTATTATCTGACAGGTGGGATTGCGCTTCCTGTTCCTTGACACCATATAAAGTCTGAACCTACCCGAAAGTTTCTGGGGAGCGTTGAGAAGGGGGCGCACCTGTTGCCTCTCCGAATGTCCACCCCAGTGTCGTTGGCTGGGAGAATGGCCAAGAACCGTCAGCTGAAGTTGCTTGCCGCCCAAAGTCGTCATCTGAAAAACCGCTTTGCCGCAATTTTCGGTGGTGCTCAGGTTCGAACCTCTCGCATCAACAGGCGTCATTTTGAGAGCCATGTAGACTATCCTCTAAGCGCGTTTTGCACTCTTCATTTGGCCTCTGCCACTGCAGAGAGCTCAACAGAGTCTGTGGAGCGTGTTTATGGTGCAGCACTGTCGCTTCTCAACTCAGCAATGGATCTGCACCATCTGCTGCAGGTGGTGGACTCGGATGTGTTTCTGGAGCTCAACGCAACGCTTAGTTGCATGGACGCCAGGCTAGTTGTGCATGTTCTGCGGGCTACTGACGATGTGATGGGTTCTGCTGCCTCGACGGCGCGTTTCATGACCACCGTGACAGCTGAACTTCCATTGACCGATGGTGAAGCTGTGGAGTTCTGGGGGAGCAGGGCAACAAATGACTTCACTAGCGACGTGGCCATTTGTCGCAGTAGTGGAAGTTGTCCTCGCGACGCAATCAAAGTAGGATTCGCACTCGCTCTGGCAGAACTTGATGAGTACGCCGTAAGGGAGTTACGAAGCAGAGAAGCAGAGGCTGGCCGCTTCCTGCAGAGCGTTCAAAACAATGCAGAGCGGCGTGATTGGGGATCTGCATTCCTTTCAGCATTTTTGTGTAATTTGTTTGGCGGCTGCAATGAAGTTGGTGAGGCATGGCGACTCTCCTCTCACACAGAGTCTGTTCCTGCGCCGCCACCGCCGCTTCTTTTCGCGAGGGATGGGTGCAATTCACTCAGTCTTTCTACCACCGATGACGCAGGCAATGAGACTAGGACAGTGATGCCGCTATTTCCCTCTTCGGCATCGGGATTCCAGCGTGTTGTACTAAGAAATGACAGTGGCGCTGTGCAACTTGCCTACGGATCAGCGCTTCAGTGGCCCGGAGTATCTCTCGTAAGCTCGACCCTTATGCAGCTCTGTGCCGTGATGCATTCAAGTGTTTCTACTTCTGATATTCACATGCGCGAGCTAACCGGCCCGGAGTTCCTTCAGGAAACTTTCACCTTCCCGTCCGTTCAAACCTTCATTAATGCGCACGGTACGCTCCCCGGTGTGGTGTCTCGTTCCGTTGAACGCGGTTTATTTCTTTTGAATAATCTTGTAGCGTTACATCTTGCAGTCTCGACTGAGCGAAATCAGACTGATGGGAGGAGCGATACACCAGTTATTCAGTTGGTGTTTACTCCGTCAGGGGCAATGCAAGACGTTTGTGTGCGGCTGGAGGTGGTGGGAGAGTCGGGAAACGTGGAGAAACTGGAGGCACACCGTGCCGTTGTTGGGGTTGCGATGCAGCTAGCGCAAAAACCGATTTTGCGGAAACGGACGAAATGGGATGATGGAGTAGGTGGTGTTTCTGGAGGAAGGGGGGAGCAGCAGCAGCGCTCTCTTGTTGATCTATGGAGCTTGCTGGGGAAAGTTTGGCACATGCTGGCTGTGACTGCAGCCGCTACAAGGGGTGGCAGATCCTACCGGGATCTTTTCCTGTGGTCCCCACCGGATTTCGGGTTTACTGAGGAACAGCAACTGCGACAGCACACACAGATGCTGAGCTACATTGGGCAACTGTTCGCTGCAGACGCAGAGGTATTAGAAGGGACCTCGCCAAGTGGAACACTTCCCAGTAGGCTTGCACTTTCATCTGCCTCATTGGGAGTGCAGGCGCTGCCGCTGTTCCATCTTTTTGGAACTTTTCAGGAGACATGCCAGCGCTTTTTTGCACTTCACCGTTCATCATCTAGAAATCCAGCAGTGATGGCAGGTGGTGAAGACGCCCCTGACCCGCAGCGAGCCGTAGAAGATGCGACCCGGAACCAGCAGATGGAGCAGTCATCGTACTATTGCCATGATCTCCTCTTGATGATACAGGAGATGCGGCTGGAGTTGCAGTTGTCGCAGCGCTCCTTCCCCACGCTGGAATTCTTCCAGAAGGCTGTACATGACGTCCCAAAGAGGGTGCAGGAGCTTGCAGTTGGTTGCTACGGAGATGTGCCTGTGTACACCCGCGTGGTGGCTCACTGGGGCCCAGGCTTGCGTGTGGAAGTGGAGAACAATCTAAAGGACTTGATGGAAGTGGGCGTCCATGGTGGCTTGAAGATGCAGAAACAGGATCACCACGAGGGCCCGCTAAGGCTGCTTATACGTGTCATTTGTGGTATGTACAAGCAAGTCTTCCCGCACCGCATGGGATTCCCCCTCATTGCGCTCAACTCACCCACTACACGGAGCGCGATTGACTTCCTTCTGTATGTGTGGTTCATGGCCCCACCACAGGTGCGCTGCTTCGAAATTGGCACACGCGCTGCACGGCTGGCGGCGGTGGCTAATGCCGCGTCACAGAAACGCCTAGACCTCGCGGAGGAGACGCTGTTGCATGGCGTCGATGACTACATCATACGTGCGATGCTTTTTTACGACTTTTGCGGACAACGTGTGTTGTTTGCAGAGACGCACGCGCTAACCGTCCGGGAGGCTGTCCGGCGTGTCAACGAGCTGGCTGTGTCTCTCAACATTCCCGCGAGTGACTGTTTTCCGTCGCGTCCAAAGTCTTCGCGTACCTCGCGCAGCCACGCCTCCCTAGTGGTCAACGCTGACTCGGAGGTTTCCGTCTTGCTGCGAGCGCTAGTGGCCAAGACGCATTCAAAGCCTCGCCTTTTTTTTGTGCGCACCAACGATTCCACATCATCTTTTGTGGAGGGGACCATTGAGGTTCACATACCACTTCGCAAATTTCGATACAGTGCTGCAGTAACGCAAGAGCGCGGCGTAATTTTGGCCCTTGCGCTTGCGTGCCGCGAAGCTTTGAAACATTCTAGTGTTGCAGAAGATATTGCTGCTATCACAGCAACACTGCAATTTGCCGAGAGTGCCGCACCGTTGCTTCCACGCGATGGCTTTCCCCATTTTACGGCTCGCTTCTACACCCCTGCCAACCTGCTGGGCGAGGTACTGCAAGGCGTCGCTCGCAACTATCACTGCGTCTACACGGTGGACGCACACACGCGAGAGGTAGTCTGCCAGTTGTACGTGGCAACCCTCGCAGGGTACGAGAATACCGTGGATCATGCGGTGCCATTCCCGCTTGGTGTCGGTCGCGGGCGGAGCAAGCGTTCTGCGTGGGCTGCGGCGGCCGCGCAGGCACTACAGAGTAATTTCCCCGACATCATTCAGCAAGTGGATCGACACAAGGCTCTCTGTGGTGTATTACACCGTCCCGACGATTTGTCTCGGTTGAATTGCCGTGATGGTTTCGTGGTCACGGTGATAGCGAATGCCGCCCCCGAAAAGGGAGGCGGTGCCAGCGGTGGCTACCAATGCTCTGTGACACCACGACACGAGGTGGGTGAAAACGTTCCAAGTCTCCTTGTGCATCATGCTGATCGTGCTGTGGACGCCTACCTTGGCGCTGCCGACGCATTGCTGTATTTGCTACGCCAGCGCTCTAAGGAGGGTGACGGAGATGACGGCGCTTTTTCCCTCTGGGACCCCACCACCAACTACACCAAGAGTGTATGGCACGCCTGCTGTGGTGCGCTATCCGTGGCGTTCGGGGGGAAGGTCGTTTTGCGCTTTGAGGGTGGCCGTGAGGACCCAGCCGTACAAGAAAGCCTATTGCCAATGGCCGTGCGGCTTCTTGTTCGCACATGGACACCCAGCGATAATCGCATAACGGAGACGCCTATCACCCTGCTGCATAAGAGGCGTATTATGGATTACAGTGGACTCACCACGCACCCCGATGAAGACTGCAGACCATCGGCAGAGCAGCTGCTGTTTGCCTCAACACGGCTCCTTGCCGAGGCAACTACCAAATACACGGATGAGCGGACGAGAAGGGAATTGTGGCGCCTCCTTATGCTGCTGCAACGCCTAAGGAACGACGAGGAGTCTTGTCCGCGTCTCAATGTGAAGCGCAAGATGGAGTTTTGTGTTGAGTTGACTCTTGGTTGTCAGTGCCGCGTAGTTACGTCTCATGTTGCCGATGGCAAGGTGACAGCGCAGCTTGGCGTGTGGTTTACAGGACAGAAAAGAGGAGCACGGATCGCAATTGTGCTGTCGGTTTGCACCGCGGATACGACGGAGAAGGCGCTTTGGGGACTGCATAGCAAGGTGCAAGGGCTCATCAATCCACTGTGGGCTACCGCCATGCAGTCATGTGACAAGCGATGATGGGTTCCTCTCGCGGTTGTTTTGTTTTGTTTTAGCCGCTCTGCTTCCGCCTACTACTTTCCTCCTGCTCCTCCTCGGCGGTTTGGTGAGTGGAGAGATGGACTGATCGGGTCACATCTTGTTTTTTTTTTTTTTTGGGTTTTTCTTCGCGTCTGTGTTGCTCGCCGAGGGGAAACGAGGGAAGGGATTGGCGGAAGGAAAAGCTTTTCTCGCCTTTGTGTCCGTTGTTCCTTCACCTTTCGGCCGTTGCCAGTCTCACTATGCCCGTCGTGGCCGCCCTTGGCGGATGCTCCATTTTTGTCGTGCTCTTTGCACAAACAGGTAAGGGCATCTCCCGGCAGCGACGACAGAGGCAACGGCGGTTCCGTTGGTTTGGCGGTCGTCTGCATGTTGGGTTCGACAGGACGAAACTTGTCGATGATGCAAGCAAAAGGGTCATGTGCGTGGTCTCGGGGACGGGGATTCTCCCCAACGCCGTCTTCTCCATGATGGAGTCCGCTGATAATGGGTTGGCGTGGAAAGCCGGTGTGCAGCTGAATGTGGCGATGTACGCCGTGCAGATTCTCGAGGTAATGCGGTTGCACCTTCTGCCGTATGCAACATGCATCAGCGGTGCGGATGGAGGTGTTGCAGCGCCTGGTGGTAATGATGATGATGATGATGATGATAGGGGCTATCCTGTGACGGATAAAGCAGTGTCCTCTCTCGTTGCAAGGGCGTCAAGAGATGTGGTGGGCACGTCAAGCTGTAGGCTGCTACAACAGAGGCGGTTGTCTCATGAGCTTGCTTGGCAGCTGCAGGAAGCATACCCACACTTCTTTTCATGACATGCATCATTTATTCTCCTATTCGACTTCCTTACAGACACAGACACACACATACCCACGGAGGCGTCAACCACCCCCTTTCGTGGTTGGGAACGCTGTGCACCGCATTCATCACTTTTCAGGTACATGGTGGTAGAGTACCAGCTCACGTCTTGACCATGACAACTAGTTGCACCTCATTTCCAATCACAGTCACCTCCCCGACTCTCTGTTTGTCCCTGGTTGCTGCAGTTTATTGCGTTTCTGCACATGCATCGATTCACTCCAACTCACTGTACTCGTTCTTCTTCTTCTTCCCTCGTTTGCTTCGCCTTCACTAGAGCAGTTCAGGAGTTGTTGTAGCCCCCACCCACCCTACTCCTGTGGCGAAATGAGCATGTTCTCATATTCCAGGAATCCCAGAGAGGACCCTGTGCCGTCATACGTGTTGTACAGTCCGCAGGGTTCAAAGCCACTGGCAGGGCTGCATGTTGAGGGAGGTGCTGCCCGTCCGTGCTACGACAAGAGCACCAAGTCGCAGCTTCTTCAGATCACGCCGTCAGCTCGGGTTTCATTTCTAGGAGGTTCATCATGTTGCGTAGGTAGCGCTGGTGCTGGTACCGGCTGTAGTAGCAGTAATGGTGGTGGTGGTGGTGGTAGCAGCAGCAGCAGCACACTAGCGGTGGCATCCCAGCGCATTATTATCTTGCAACTGTACTGCGAGAAGTCGGCACGCATTGCCTTCTCCCTTAAGGTGGAGCTAATGCTACAAGATAAGTTGGGTCGGCATCGCATTGTGTTTAGCAACAGCTTTCAAAAAAAACAGCACTGCGTGCAGCACGTCAAGGTCCCACTTCATTGCGTCTTGCCGGGGATGTGGTCGAACCTCGTTTTTGACGTGCCCCACTTGCACGCGTTCTTGCGCAGCGACTCGGGTGGGCGCCTTTCAACTGCAGAACTGTGTGGGTCTCGTAGGCTGCTCCACATGACTGTAAGCTGCAGCAGTACATGTTGCGTGCGGCGATTGCTTGGAATGCCAGAGCTTCCATCGGTGACGGATGAGATGACAGGATGGGCCGAATGGCCCTTATCATTACGACTACCTCCAGAAGTGCCGGCTCGCTGCTGGGTGATTCGCACAGGTGAGGAAGAGTTTCTCACGGCTTCACCACCAAACGGGATTTCCGCCGCGATGCCCGCGTCCGACAAGCCTGGCAGCTCCAGGGAAAAGATAGGCGTGTGCCACACTTCACCTGCCTTTTCCTCCAGCAGCGGGGAAGCCCCTCACAACACGCGCACAGAGAGGGTCGCTTCTCGTTCACTGCCTAGTCACTCATCATCGGTGTCTCAGGCGACTAGCTCAGGCCAGCAAGATGAACCTTCAGCGGGGCTGCGTGAGACATGGGGAATGGGGTGGGTTGAAGCACCCCAAAGTACAAAACTGGGTTTGAACTATGACCAGCCGATGCTCGTTGCAAAAAGCTCCGTAGTGGGTGCTGCTGTGCAGCGCCAGGGACAAGAAATCAAGGGTGCATATGGACATGCGCCAGCAAAGATGGTGCAGGTGAGTGCCATGGGGAGGCCACAGGAGCCGTCTCCACGCCCCCTTCAGGGGCGACATGTCAGTGTGCAAACAAACAGTGCCGTGGAAGAGGGTCTGCATGTGACGCGGGCATCACCATCAGGCATGCGAACACCCTCCAATGTGCGACAGGATGAGGTGATGGTGATGATGATGGCGAAGGAAGACGAGGAGAATAAGTGGCACCACCAAGAAGAAACACAACAACAACTGCAGCAACAGTTTTCACCTCGGAGAAGGAGCACTAATAGAGGTAAGAGAAGTAGTGCCGTGGCGCAATCATCAACTTCGACAATAGCCCCTGAAGAAACGCCATCAATAGACCATGCTGATCTGCCGACAAGGTTGTGGGAGCAAGGGGACGCAAGGTTGATTGATGCGCCACAGATACCACCCGCCATGAGGAGCGTTGAGGCCATGGCGTCAAAGCCACATGCAACGCCATTCGTTGACTATCAGCGCACACTTGATTTGATGTGTGAGCGCGTTAAATGTATTCAGGCTCTGATTAATGACAGTGAATGCAGAACTCGACGCTGCAACGTGGGAGAAAACGTTCCATGCGAGACCGAAAATTTCAGCAACAGCGGGGACCGTAGCCGAGTTGAAGAAGACCGTCACGGGGGAAGGCCACGGCTGCACCCATCTCCCGAGCATCATGTGCTCGAGAATGAGTCTCAGACACAACAGCAGCTCTGGGAGGAGCGGAAGCCGCGCACACCACCAGAATTTTATTCACACCACTTGCATCGTGCTCCGGCGGCCCCTCCAGACTCGGTGTCGCCACGCGTTGAGCATCGTTCCTCAGGCAACGACGCTCCTCTTACTTTCCAGACAGACACAGACAGCGATGATGACGAGCGGTTCACAGTCAAGGTCTGCATGTCCTGTGAGAAGGCGCGCCAGGCTGTTGTTGTGCCCGCGGAGTCTACCATGCTTGACATGAGGCCTCCAGTACCGCCCACACCGCAACGGCCACATCCCAACACCCATGAAGTGAATCGCCTGTGTTTTGATTCGATGGCATCAGAATTGTCGATGCAGGAACCCCGACCGCGCTGGTCCTTCTGTGGAGCAACAACACAAGCAGAGGAAGACACCACGCTGTTGTCTCCCCCACCCTCGCCCTTCGCCGCAGTGGGGGGGCGATTGGCGCGCCGTGGACGACTCGGAGAGGAGACGACTGCGGTGAAGTCGCCTTCACACGAATCACCGCCACAACTCGCTCACGAGGCCACAGCAGCTGGATTGGGATTGTCGGGTTTGAATCTGCCGGATTTTCCATTCAGCGCGACAGTGGTGAATAACAACACGCCGCTCCAATCGCTACACCTCGGCCGTGGTGCCGATGAAGTTGAGAGCAGCGTCAGCACCCTCGACTACAGGAGGTCTCCGGCGGCGGGCAGGACAGCAACAGCAGCAGCATCACATCGCACTAATTTTATGCGTCTCGGCAGCGCTCGTGGTGACGACAACAGTGAAGGTGTCTTGCTTTTGGAGTCACAAGCTGCATCTTTTCCACACCGCACACCGTTGCCTCAAGCGAGCTCGTTGCATGTGTCCTCCATAGCCTCCTCATCGCGGGACGTTAATACGCATGTAACCACCTACAACCGTGATGCGGCCGGGGAAAACAGAGATACACGTGTGCCGCACGCTGGAACCCCGGTGCTGCCAGCGGCACAGAATAATGTCGACAATGATGGAGAACGACAGGGTCGTGAAAATGTTGGCACCTCGCTCTTGTTTGACCCGCTCCTGCAGTGCTGCTTAGACCTGCGATCAAACACGTATGTGATGACTGCAAGGCACGCCCAAAAGGGTGCAGTGTAAAGTTACTCTTTGTTTGTTTGTTTCTTTTATTGTTGTCTCGTTTCTCTCTCTCTGTGTGTGTGTGTATGTGTCTCTGCCACAGCTGCACTGCCGGCGCGTATGAGTGGTGAGATGTGTTTTTATTCTTTTCGGTGTGGATCTCGTGCCTCAGAGGTGTATCTCGCCACTGGCCTGGCGTGGCCTGGCCAAGAGCTCTGGCGGATACCATTGGGCCTACCTTGCATATTAACACTGGGAGAAGAAGAGAGTGTGTGAGAGCGGTGGGCGGACTGACATGTGTGACACACATATACACGTATATACTATGTGAATGGAGCGAGAGCAACAGAAAGAAGCAACCTTCTCCGCTTGTGATAGTTGTCGTGGTTGTCACCTGTGCTAAAGGTGGTACGCCTGTGTGCATATATGCCTTTCCCCATTGCCCGTGTTGCTCTGCCTCATCGTGTTGCCCCCTCCGGTCTACATTTATTTCTTTCCTTTGCTGGGTAACGGGCTACGAGGTGGCGTCAGAAGGAAATGTCTGCGGATGCGACACCGCAGCGAGGTCCACTTCCAGCAGTTGCCATACAGCAAACCATCCAGAAGCAGCTGACCATTGGTGCTGCTGCCGATGAGTCTCGTCAAGTGCCGTCACCACCGCCACCGCCGCCGCTGCTTCTCCGCGTAGAGGTGGAGACTCGACAGGGGTATGTGTACGAGGGGAAGCTCGTGTCGCTTGACGACAATTATAACATAAACCTGGCCGAGGCAACATTGTGGCGTGATCGCCTTTGCGATGTCGAACGTGCACTCCTGGTGGCTGGGGGCCTTCCTGCGCCCATGAAACTGTCAGCCACGCGACGGCGCTACCTGGGGTCTGTCTTCATCCGAAGCAGTAACCTGCTAATGGTGCGCTTTCTGCAGGCTGATGGATCTACTGACGAAGGCGGTGGCGGTCGTGGTGGTGCCGCCGCGATTCTAAAGGCCACGTTTAAGTCTATGGCGGCGAAAATCAAGCGACAGATCAACATGGAACGCCAAAAGAATCGTATGGAGCGGCGGCAACGCAAACGTATGGCGATCAGACAACCGCTACAACAACAACAACAACCAGCAGCGGCGGCGGCGGCAGACGGGGGTAAGCGGGGTGCCCGAGGGGGACGCAAAGGGAATAGCAGGAGTGAGGCTTCATCCTGAAGTGACTACAACCACTCCCTTCTTTTTGTGTGGGTCTTTCACCACCCATTCACCATTTTTCTTTCCTCCTTCAAAAACGCCCTTTGAGAGCCCTGTTGTTGCAGTGGCGATGCACACGCATATATGTACATGTATGTGTGTGTGTGTGTGTGTGTGTGTGTTTGGATCCCTATGCATTTGTTTGTGGCTTGCTGCTGCATGTTTTTTTTTTTTTTCCTTTTGTTCTTTCATGCTCTTTTCTCCTCTGAGACCAACGGAAGCAAAAAGAAACAGAGCAAAAGAGAGGCGGCGCCATCGCGATGGCCGTCCGTGCGCTGGTGCACGTTGCCCAGAGAAATCTTGTGTGTTCTGTGTGCTACAATCTTTTTCGCTGCCCCGTGGCGTTCCCCTGCGGTCACGTCTTCTGCAGTAAGTGCGCCGAACGCTGCATTGAAGGACGCCCGCTTTGCCCGCTCTGCAACCATGCCGTCTCGCGAAGAAGTGCAAGCTCCCCGCTCCCAGCTCTTGTAGGACTCATGGATTTGGTGCAGCATGTGGCTCAATCGCTAAGTGTGTATCAGGCCGCCCCCGCGGTTACTTGTGGTGCTGCACAGCTGCAGCCGTTGGAATTGACCGGTGCCGTCGATGAAGCTGCATCTACTTCTTTAACCTCATCGACTGACAGTGGGACCAGCGCTGTGGGGTGCACACCGGAGATTTCCAGGGCTACCAGCGCGTCCCGTACACAACTGCTGCGCACGCCTCCCCTCTCGAGGGTGTGTGCAGCATCTGATGATGCGGTCTCTGACGCTGCGGAGACGCAATGCACGCGCCCACCATGTCGCATTGCCAACTCACTGCAGCAGTCTGTGGTCGTGCGACGTTGCAGTGGCGTACCTGGTGAGGGATCTTTAGAGCACCGTGGGCTTTGTGTCTTATGTGGGCTTGATATCAGTGACCGTGTTCAGATGGGCCGATACCTTAGGCGGCTGCTGGACACTGACAAATCATGCGACTGGAAGCGTGTCCGTCAGCTTAATGAAGAGAGACTTGGTGAATGTTTGGGCCCCATGTGGGATGTGCACCTTCCTGGTCGTGTTATACGATGCGCACCGAGCGATGGGCGACGCAAGCGCGGCTGCAGCGAGATGCGTTCATCGTTGACACCTCTGAAGGTTCATCAGTCGTGCCTTGAGTGGTGTTTGCTGCGGGGCTGCGTTGGTGATGGTGCCTCGACGGTGACGGTAGGGGTTGCAATCGCTCTGCTGAAGCAGATGAGCGGGGACGCTATCCCATCTGCCTGCTCCTTCTGCTCAAAGAGGACTGGGGCGTGCCTGGTGCCGTGTAGCCGCTGCGGGCGTACCGCATACCACTATCCCTGCGCGCTTCTGACGGGTAGTGGTGTGTGTGATCTTTTGATTAGCACTGGTGCGCTGCTCTGTGGTTGCTGCTCCAGAAGGCAGCAACGAGCGTAAATCGAACAAGCGAGACAGTTACGACAACTTCTACAGCTGATATTTTGGAAACCTGCCCTAAAGGCGTTTGGGCGTCTGCTCTTTTTTTTTTTTTTCGTTGCTGTTGCGCCGTCTGTTCATAGAGTCTCGTCAATTGTATCCCTGCACTTGCCCCCTCCCCCTCCCCCCCGTTTTGATGTTGTTCGCAAGCGCTGCTGCCAAGCCGTGAGAAGTCCCGGTGCTACCGCGGGCAGGATTCCGTTCCCGCCACTCTGCGCGCACTGCATCTCGGCGACCGCGTAAAGCAGCGGCCCATGTAGTGCTCCTGTTCGTCTCCCTCTCCGCTGCGGGCCTTGACAGACGCTTTGCTGCTTAGTCGTGTGCGGCCACATCGTGCCAACATTCGAGCCATGGCAGCGCCGTGTGTCTGTGCGCATGCACGTCCATGTCTTCTCCGGTGGAGAGGATTTTCACGCCACATGAACGTAGCCTCACGTCGTCGTTGGAGCTGTGGGAATATCTTGCGGCATTTCCGTACGGTTGCAGTGCCACCATTTCCTGTGCTCCTCGCTTTATCTCTCATTCTTTTTTTTTTTTTTGCTCCCCATGCTGGTAAGTTGAGCGGCACGCCAAAGGAAAAGGGAATCGCAGCTGCAACAGCATACACACACACACATATATATATATACAAACTTACGCTTATACCGACAAGCAGAGAGAGACGATCATGTCACTATCCGGCGAGGATCCGCTGCAGCAGAACCCCATGACAGGCCCGGGGTCAGCGACAGCTGACCAGACGAGTGTTCTCTCTGGCGGGAAGCACGGCGGCAAGGCTGTGACAGGAGCTGCACGTGGTAAGGGTAAGGGGAAGGGGAAAGGCAAGCGCGGTGGAAAGACAGGTGGCAAGGCGGGTAAGCGCGACAAGATGTCACGTGCCGCACGTGCTGACCTCAATTTTCCGGTCGGCCGCATCCACTCCCGCCTGAAGGATGGCCTGAACCGCAAGCAGCGCTGTGGTGCCTCGGCTGCAATTTACTGCGCCGCGTTGCTGGAGTATCTCACATCGGAGGTCATTGAGCTGGCGGGCGCGGCGGCAAAGGCACAGAAGACAGAACGGATTAAACCGCGTCACTTGTTGTTGGCCATTCGTGGCGATGAGGAGCTCAACCAGATAGTGAACGCCACCATCGCCAGAGGGGGTGTGGTGCCGTTTGTTCACAAGAGCCTGGAGAAGAAGATGATCAAGAAGTCAAAGCGGGCGGGATGAGTGGTAGTGCGGTCTGTGCAACAGGCGGAGGCGGTAATGTGGTGTGGTGACAGACGAGCGCAATGTGACAGGACGAAAACAACAACAACAACAATGACAATGAGGGGCAGCTGCCAATGCCTCGTGGTCTTCTTGTTTGGCAATGGCAACTGCCCCTCATTGTCATTGTTGTTGTTGTTGTTTTATTTCTTTCTTTCCCTCTCCTTCTTTCTGTGTATTGCTGCGGAATAGAGACGCCGACACACACACACATATATATATATATATATGTATATGTATGCGTGCATCCCCGCCAACGTGAGTGGGTGGGTGGCAACTGCAACACAAATCGCCCCAGCAGCAGCAGCAGCAGGCCACAAGCGCATTGCCTCTGCACCAGGAATAGATGCCGCCACACGCCCATCCCCGTCCTTTTTGTTTTTGTTTCTCTTGCGTTTCTCCCCTTCAAGACCAAAAATATAACAAAAAAAATAAATAAATAAAAGAAAAGAAAATTTTTTTATATTTATTTGTATGAAAAGAAAGAAACAGAATGGGGGAAATATATATATATATATATATATTATCATTTACGGGTTGCTGCACCACTTCGCCACTGCCAACGTGCATGTATGATTGGAGGGCGAAGAGGGAAGGTGAATGACGAGAAGGGGAAGAGCACAGCAGAGGAGAGCAGCGCTGCACCCGTGAGGGAGAGGGACATAGAGGGAAGAAGAAGAAGAAGAAGAAAGGTCATGAGTCATCTTGGCTGCACATACACAAACATACGCATGTACCATCCATCTACCTCTCTATCTCTCTCTCTCTGTGTGTGTGTGTGTGTGTGTGTAGCGGTGGTGATGGTGGTGGTGGGGAGGAGCGACAACACCAACGAACAAACAAACAAACAGAAAAAAAAAAACTTCTTCCCTTCATGCGTTCTGCTCTGGACCTTCCTGTTATCGCCACTGTCGTGTTGCTTCTCTCGGTTGCTCTCACACTGAGGCGCAGGAAGGGGTCGGTAGCGAGTCTGCTAGACGCGGCAGGTCTCTGTTTGCTCCTTACTCTCTTTCTCTGCTGGCATTGTCCGTTGGCGTTTCCTCAGGGTGCTGCTCCTCTGTCTCGTGACAGATGTGGCGACGCGCTGCTGTTCTTTTGCCGCCCACTGCCACATGGCTGGGCACATCATGCCGCCACATTCACGGTGAGGTGCGACACCACAACACGGACACCAACAACACTCGCATCCCATGGGACTTTTCCATGGCAAGTTACGAAGAAATAAACAACGTCATTTTGCCAAAGTTTCCACGTAGTCGCCGCAAGAGTGCGGTGATTCCCCTGCTGCATCTTGCGCAGCGACAGCAGGGCGGGTACATCCCGGTCACGGCGATGTATAAGATTGCCAAGATCTGCGAGGTGCCACCGATGCATGTATTCGAGACGGTGACGTTCTACTCCATGTTTAACCGTCAACCGGTGGGCAAGTACCACATCCAGTTCTGCGTCACAACACCATGCATGCTCTGTGGGTGCGACGAGCTTGTGCACCGCACGGAGGCGTATTTGAATGTCAAGATGCATGGCACAACAAAGGATGGTCTCATTACTCTTGGTGAGATGGAATGCCTCGGTGCATGCGTCAACGCACCGATGCTTGTCGTGAGCGACTACAGCCGTCCGCCGCATTTCTCGTACGACTACTTGGAGGATCTCACGTGGGACGGAGTTAAGCAGCTCATTGAAAATCTGCGCGAGGGCCGCCCATTCAAGGTTGGCACACAGCGCACCGACCGCTTGTGGGCAGAGCCCGCTGGTGGTAGGACATCAATCTTCCTCAAGGAGCCACCAAAGCCCTACTGTAGAGACCTTGATGCGAAGCCAGAACCACCTGCTGCTGCTGCGAAGTAGTCGTGGTCGCAGTGGTATTAGTAGCGGATTCAGAGGTGTAGTAGTGCTGGATGGGGGGGAAGGGGATTTGTGTGTGTGTGTGTGTGTGAAGTATGCTGGGGGATTCGATGGGCGTGTCTGGGGGTGGGGTAGTAGCGAATTTTCGTCTCTCTTTCTCCGTGTGTGTGTGTGTGCGTAACGGTGACTTCAACAAGTCATCCCCGCAGCCACGGTACAGTTATATGTGTATTTACACCTCGTGCAGCCGGACGAAAAACATTGGCGCAGCACGTGACAATGGCTCTGACATGTGTATGCGCACATATGTGATGTGTGCCAGTGCGGGACACCGCCTCGCTCTCCGCTACTCTACTCTCTGTTTCTCTCTTCCTCTCCCTCTGCGTGTGTGTGTGTGTGTGTGCGATGGCTCTGGTAGGTTGCACTGCAGAGCGAAAAGGATGACATCCCCAAAGGAAGCTCTCATCAGCTCCCTTCACGATGCGCTAGTGATGCATGGCGTGCAGAGCGCACGCATCGTTGTTCAGCTGCTTCCAGAGCACCAGGGCGACAGCGGCGTGGGCTCGACCCCTGCGAGCCAGTTGAACATTGTGGTAAGCGATGGGAACGCAAGGCAGCTGCAGCTGGAGGGCGAGCCGGTGGAGAAAGCGCTAGCAGTCTCCCCGCGTCAACCCACGTTATCAGGACAGAACACCAATCAGGCGACAGCTTCGCCGACACCATCCGGCACCACCACCCCCCAAAGGAGAGGTGGCAGCATCAACGTGAATGACAATGACACCAAGGCGACGTTGGAGCAGGGCGTGGGAAAAGAGATGGAAGGGGGAAATTTGGTGGATTGCTTGAGCTCCACCGCCCGTCCAGGAGATGTGATGAGAAAACACCTCGACGCCACCTCTCAGCTGTTTGAGGAGGTGGATGACACCGATGCCACCAACGAAATTCTCCGGCAGTTTGTTGGAAGAAGTTCTATACTGGAGAACAAGAGGGAACGTGAAAAGGCGAAGGCTGCATCTATCCCCTACCTGCCCACCGCTACAACGATGAATCAAGCGTCCGTGTCCTCTGCGAAGCGCGATTCGAAAATAACCCCAAAGATGTCAACCCTTGCAACATCATTCGCCGGGCACAACACAAGCGCTGTGCTCGTGGAGGAGCGTGAGGAACTGGATGGGCCCCTCAAGAACGGCACGTCGGGGGGTTTCAATCACCCTGACGGTGCAGTCAGCTCGCGGGGATCCATCAGTACGACTCCTGTGATTTCGCCGCACGTTCAGCCGAAACAGCATATCCTACCGCACGAGGTGGGGGATGAGCCGAAGCGTGAGGCTACTTTGGTGTCGTCTTCGACGTTGCCACAAGTGCGGCATGCAGACGGGAACCACCGAGGCAGCTGCACTGGAAGTGATACAAAAAAACTTCCACCAGTGAGAAGAGGGATTGTTGGAAGCACTGGCACAGGCGGTGGTGAAGCCGGCGGTTGCGGCAAGTCTGAGCGCCTCGCTCCGCCTCCAACCGAGGCGAGGGAGATAAGCAGCAAGCAGCGGCTACAGGAGCTGCTGCAGGATCAGCGCGCAATGGAGCAGCAGAGCATGTTGAGCCGTGCACATCACGAAGAGTTGGTTAGGGAGGCAGAAAAGTATTTGCAGGGACTGCAGCAGGCGAGGGCCGCTGAAGCCGCGGGCTCCGACTCGGTGCTGCCCCCGGTGGTTGGTTCGCAGAACCCTCCGTCGTGTGGCCAGCCCCCAGTGCCCACCTCCCCACACTCCTCCACTCCAAAGTCTGTTAACGCCATAAAGGTGGTGAAGTTCACGATGCCGGCGGGCGAGAAAGCAAAGGATGAGGTAGTGGCGCAACTGAGCACAAGCCACGGCGGCTCGCAGCATTTGTCCTCCAAAGACAAGCTTGCCATGCTGCTTCGGGAGCAGCAGAAGATCCTGTGTGACAAGGAGGTAAGCGAACAGGAGTATCAAAAACTGCTGCAGCAGGCCATCGCCTACCACGACGAGAAGAAGAGGCTAAAGCAGATGCGGAAGCAGGAGCAGGAGCTCTAGTGTTCAGAACAGTAAAGCAAATCTCCCCTCAAAAAAAAAAAAAAAAAAAAAAAAACGAAGGTTCCATTTGGCTGGTTGATTGTTTCCTTTTTTTTTTTTTATGGATTGATGTATTTATGTATATGGGCAGAAGGAAAGCATGCTTTCTGTTGGTGTTTCCACACCCCACGTTGCTGCCGTGATGCCCATTGCAGAACTCACTTTGTGTCTGCGTACGTGCTAATAAACGGAGGAAATGATCTGCATAGGAGAAAAATGTAATGGCTTCGTGGCTGGAGAAAACAACCCCACCCCCCACCCGAAAGAAAAAAAAAAAGGCTGAGAAAATTTTATAGTGGACAAGAGACGAATGGGTGGGAGACGAGGTGGACGTGGATTGCTTTACGACTTGGTCTAAGCCGATATCTTTGGGTTGTTGTTTTTCTTTGTTTTTTATTTTGCTGCTTGTGCTTCTGCTATGCTGCGCACTGCATTTTGCCTCGAGAGCGGGCTGCAGCAGTGGGTAGTGGCGAGAGTAAAACCGAAAGGAAAGCGGGTCAATTTGGCTGCACTGCATGCATGCGTTGCACACGAGGGGAGGGAGAGAGAGAGAGAGAGACAGACACGTGAGTCTAGTCTGTGTGTGTGTGTGCGCGCGTGTGTGTGTGTGCGCGCGTGTGTGTGTGTATGTATGCATGTATGTGTGATGCTTTTGTGTTGTTTGTCTTCTGTAGTCGTTTGTACGTCTCTCCTTCTTTTTTTTCCCCCCGGTGAATTCGTCGTGCATGTGTGTTGGCCCTGCCGCGGGAGTAGAGTGAGAGTGCTGCTCCGCAAATAGTGCAGGTGGTGCTGGCGGCGGTGGTGGCGGCGGCGGCGGCGGCGGCGGCGGCGGAAACAACGAAACCAAAATTAAACGAGAAGAAGAGGAATACATTACAAGTATAAAAGAGAGAGAGACAAAAAGAAAAGAAAAGGAAGCACACACAGCGAGAGAGAGAGAGAGAGGGAGAAAGGGGACGAGGATTGGACGCAACGCGGTGTGATACAATTGTGAAAAGAACACGTATTCATATTTTTATAGGCGTATCTTGCGGCTGCACGGTGGCGGGATATGCACGTGGACCCCAAAAGTATCGGTGCTGACCGCAGCGACACCGAATTCAACTTCAACTCTGACGCTGAGACCGATGTTCACGCGGATCCTCAGGGCTGCCGCACCAATCATGCGTGCGTTAGCTCGGCACGCGATATTGCCTCTCGCGGGCAGGAGTGGGTGAAGGTGAATGTGGGTGGGACGTGCTTCACAACGACCATCTCAACTCTGTGCGCAGATCGCGAGAGCCTGCTCGCTCTCCTGATTCAGGCAGAAATAGAGCGAATGACTCCTGTTGACAGGGATGCAGACTGTGCCATTCTCCTCGATCTCGACCCAGTGTTTTTCGCGCCCATCCTGAACTACCTGCGACACAAAGTACTCATCCTCCCGCCTGGCGTTCCAGCCTCTGGTGTTTTGGCTGTTGCGGAATATTTGAACCTACAGGGGGTGATACAGCAGCTTGCGCCGGAGCGGCACACGAAGCGGCAGCTATTGTACAGTTGGGGTTCAGGCGCCTCTGCTGAATTGGGAACGCAGCATTTTCACGACTGTAACGTACCAACATTGGTGCAGATCACGCCATTCGGTGTGCGTGTGGTGGACGTTGCTCTTGGCGCCAACTATAGTTGTGCCCTGTCCGACGACGGCAACATCTATGCCTTTGGAAATGGTGACTGGGGGCAGCTTGGGCTCGGTTCCCCGCAGATGCTTGATGAACACCCAGACGACAAGTCGGCAGTTGTGATGGTGCCGCAGCGCATCCCTCTGTTTGAGCGTCACCCCGCCGTGCACCTCGCCGCCGGCTACGCCTATGCCATGGCCCTAACAGCAGACCATCACGTGTACTTCTGGGGGAACAACAACCACGGTCAGAGCGGACTTGGCCCGCGGTACTTTGACTATTCCCTGCGCAAGGTGGAGGAGCCAATTCTTGTGGAGACGCTTGAAGGGAAGCAAATTGTGCAGCTGGGCTGCGGCAGCTTTTTTAGCCTGGCACTTGGCGATGACGGCACGCTCTACAGCTGGGGCCTTCTGGAGTGTTTAGGTTTAGGGTCGCTGGAGGATGTGCGGGCAACCATCCGTGAAACCACCGTCATCAGCGAGTCGCTCAGTACTGAGAAGCGAACGGTAGTGCTCGTGCCGCAGGTGGTGCGTGTGCCGACGGAGCACAAGCTCGTGCGCGTGCATGCGGGACAGTGGCATAGCGGGGCGATCAACGCAGCTGGTGAGCTTTTTACATGGGGCATCGGATACCAGGGCCGCCTCGGCCACGGTGACAAGGAGCCGGCGCTCCTGCCAAGAAAGGTGCGCGGTGCACTCACCGGTCAGTGTGTTGTGGATGTTGCATGCGGTTCTTTTCACACCGTGGCATTAACAGACCGAGGCGCCGTTTACTGTTGGGGCGACAACGCCAGTGGCCAGTGCGGGGCGAAATCGAACGTAGACGCCGTCACATCTCCGTACCGGGTTGTGAACCTTGAGTTTGTTGCTGGTGGTGTTGCCAAGTCAATTTCCTGCGGTCGCCAGCATACTGTAGTGGTGATGCACGGTCCGCAGTCGTGGTGTCAACGCCCATGCTGCAGACTCGACCACAGGGGCAGGCCGATGGCACCACACGGGCAGGTATTTACATTTGGCGAGACGGGACGCCCAGGGGGTGGCGGCGGCGGCGGCGGCGGTGGTGTCGGGGGCAGCTCAACAAGTTGCTCCAGATTGCAGGACGGGAAGACCTGCCGCCAGTTCCGTCTCGTTCCTTCTCTAAGGGATTTGAATGTCACCAATGTCAAGAGCGGTTTGCATCACACGTTTGTTTTTGCGGAGGAGCTGAACTCTGTGGCTGCGGCAGCAACAATAGGTGGGGGAATGATGGGAGTCGCTGCCGTGACGACCAGCGACGGTTCGGACAGCTTAGCCGCGCAGCCACCCGCACCAACGTCCGAGTGGGTGACGGCGGACGTCCCCCTTGCCGCGGGAGTGGCGTGGCGCAAGGTGCGTAGGGGACTGGAGCAGTGAGGAGGGGCGGAATCGTGGGGTGCGTCCACGTTGCTACTACTACTACTGCTACTACTGTTATTACTACTGCTTCTGCTTCTATATATATATATATATATATGTGTGTGTGTGTGTGTGTGTGTATCTCACTCTGCTGTTTGTACTCCTGAAGGTCATACGTGTTTGTTTGTTTGTTTGTTTTCGCGTTCACTCGTCGGCCAAAAGTACCATGTCGTTGATGTTTACCATTTTCTTTTTCTTTTTCTTCTTGCTTCTGCTGCTGCTGCTGCTGCTGCTGCTGCTGGTGGTGGTGGTGGTGGTGGTGGGGACCGAAACCACAGCCACTGTTGTTATTGTCACCATTTCTGTTATTGCGCACTGCAGCAGCAACGCGGGGGTGAAGCGTTCCACTTAAAACGAAGGGGAAAACACACAAAAAAGAAAATAATGGGCTTGACATTTCCCACGCGATGCTTCTTTTTGTTGATGTTTGTTTTTGAATCTCCTCCTCCGCCGCCGCCGTGTCGCACGGCAGAAATATGTGCGTCTTTGTTCTGCGCTCTCATCCTTTCCTCGTTTGACCCTCGTCGCATCACACGGAATCTCTCTCTCGCACTCACACACCACCACCACCACCACGCACACACGCGTACGTACACATAAGCACGCATGCATTGGTAGAGACAGAAAGAATGAGAGGGAAGTGAGTGAGTGAATGAGTGAGTGAATGAGTGAGATTCTGGCATCCCCCCGCCCATCATCATCATGTGTTTCTGCTGCATGCATCTTGTTGCTGTTGTCATCATCATCATCATCATCATCACACCTTTTTCCCCAGCGACTTCCTCCGTTTGTTCTCCCACACACTTTTTCTCTCCTTCCACGTCGTGTCTCGGTTTGCACAAAGTGGGGGATTTCTGCTGTCGTTGTTGTTGTTGTTGTTGTTGCAGCGTAGCGACCACTAGCACTGCCACTGCCACTACCGCGGCCGCAGCAATAGCAATAGCAATAACAACGCCAGCGCACGACTCTCCGCAGGCAAGCAGGATCGAGTCAGAGGTGGTGGGAGGGGAAACACCTCCAGTGCAGCCTGCCGTCTCTTGTCTTCTCCAGGGACGCGTTCAATGGTTGTTGGGATGCACGGCGGTCCGCAGCCGCTGGTGACACCGGCGCAGCGACTTCATGCGAGTCGTCCTCCGCCTGCTGACAAACCGGATCTTCGCGAGGGGTCGACGCTGAAGGAACTGGACAGACGAGGCCACGTTGTGGGTCATTTTCGCTGCGGGAAGTTGCTCGGCCGAGGTGGCTTTGCGAAGTGCTACGAGGTGGAGCGAGACGGCGAGTCGTACGCCCTCAAGGTGATTGACCGCACCATTCTGCAGCGAACCAAGACGCTGCAGAAGCTGCACTCGGAGATTTCGATTCACCGACGCATGAAGCACAAAAACATCGTCAACTTTGTTCGCACCTTTCAGGATGAGTGGAATGTGTACATACTGTTGGAAAAGTGCAGCAACCAGACCCTCATGGAGGTATCAAAGCGTCGCTCGCGATTCACCGTCCCGGAGACGCAGCACATTATGCTGCAGTCGCTCTCCGCCATTCAGTACATGCACGACCAGTGCGTCATTCACCGCGACCTGAAATTAGGCAATATGATGATGGACGCCAGTATGAATGTAAAGATTGGTGATTTTGGCCTGGCCGCAGAGCTGCATTACGACGGCGAACGGAAGCGCACCATCTGCGGCACGCCGAACTACATCGCCCCTGAGATTATCGACGGCGCCCACGAGGGTCACAGCTACGAAGTGGACATCTGGTCACTTGGCGTCATTCTCTACACGCTCTTGGTGGGTGAACCACCTTTTCAGACGTCCGACGTGAAGGCAACGTACCGCCGCATACGCCAGTGCAGGTATGAGTTCCCGGCGTGTGTGGAGGTGCCGGAGAGCGGCAAGGAGCTCATCCACCGCATTCTGCAGAGCCGCCCAGACCACCGCCCGACACTCATAGAGATACGCACGCATCCCTTCTTCTGTAACCCAGTACCGCCCACCAGCGCACCGCTCTCGTTGTTTTCAACTAATTCGCGTCGTCGCGTGGAGGGTGAAGGCCATCATCATCAGCAGCAGCAGCAGCACCAACAGCAGGAACAGTGGAAGGGTTCTGAAGAGGCAAATGATGCTCAAGTTGCGCAGGTGCGACGTGAGATGCTGCAGCCCATAGGCCTTAACGCCATGACGGGAAGCCATCAGGCAAAAACTGGCACGCTCTCCTCAGATACCGGCCACGCTCGCGTGGCTCCTAACAACAACAACAACAACAACGTGTTGGGTGGGATAACACCGCGCGCAAGGATGGCCCACCCACCACAAGCACCGCAAGCACCGCAAGCACCACGACCGCGTGCACCGGAGTTTGTTGAGGCGAATGCGGTGCCAGCATGCGTGCCGCAGTGTCAGTTGGACGAGGAAGAGAAGAACCATCTCACCGCCGTCCATGATCACCTGCACCAGACGCTGTTTGAGGCAGTGCATCTCCGTGATCAGGGAGCGCCATATTCGTCGGCTGGCGCACCCGCATCTAAACCTGCACCAGAAGTGATGATTGCGGGGGATGTGGAGGCGCCAGTGGCGTTCACGCTGCCGTCTGTGTGGGTGACCGACTTTGCCGACTTCTCCGCAAAGTATGGGCTTTGCTACAGGCTGAGCACTGGCCATACGGGCGTGCACTTCAACGACTCCACCAAGATGGTATGGGAGCCCATTACAAACCGTGTAGAGTACTACGCACGCATCAAGGAGGTTGTCACACGCAACAACACCAGTGTCGTGCATGCAAAGGATCAGCGCCAGGCGTTTCATATGGAGACATTTCCAGATAGTCTCACCAAGAAGGTGACGCTGATTAAATACTTCAAGTCCTATCTGTCGCGTGCGCGCAGTGTGCGAGAGGGTGTAGATGTAGTGCGCTGCTCGCCCTACATGGCGCCGACGCCGGTCCTACTCAGCGAGCCGCACATGATTGAGGACATTGTGTACGTCAAGCGGTGGTTGCTGACACCGCAGGCGATGATATTCCGCCTCTCAAACAAGACGATTCAGGTCTGCTTCCACGACAAGGCGGAGGTGATTCTCAGCTCCGAGTCGCGCGTCGTGACGTACACGGATGCCTCCGGTCACCGCGTCACAATGGCGCTCGCATCTGTCGCGTCACGATCAAGGGACATCGCCGCGCGGCTGCGCTACACTAAAGACATTCTCTGCGAGCTCATCCAAAACCGCGAGTTGTAGAAGCGGTGGAAGAAGTGACTTCCGGACACACACACACACACACACAGAGATAGACAGACAGACAGACAGATGTACATGTGGGCCCGTCAGTTCACGTCGTTGTCCCTCTTTCTGCCGCACCGCATTGTCCTGGCATTATTGTTTGTTTGTTTGGGTTCCGCTGCTGCTCCGTGTGTACATGAATGCATGAATTTTCATCTCCCCCACCCGCTGCGCCTCCGTGCCTGCGCCTGTGTGTTTTCCCACCCCACCATTAAAGGCATCCAGCTGCTACAGACACGCAGGCACGACGGAGGACAAGCGACGTGCGTGAATGGAGTGAAGTAATGAAAGAGAGAAGGAACGGCTGAGTGTGGTGCTGAGGCTCCCCGCCGAGATTCATTTATATGCCTGTATAGATGCGACACCACCACCACCACCACCACGGCGGCAGCAGCAGCAGCAACAGCAGCAACAGTCCCCGCTGTTGGTATTGTTGTTGTTGTTGTTTTCTTTTCCTTCAAATTTATTTTATTTGGTTTCAATTTTAGATGCGACACCACCACCACCCCGCCCTTTTGTTTTTTGTTTTGTTTTTAGATGCAACAAAGCGGGAGGGGAGACGAGAGAAGAAACACACACACACACAAAAAAAAAATGACGTCGTGAATGTCAGCCGCACGGAAGCCAATGAAACGACATCATACGTCTATATTTTCTCATTATTTCCCTGAATTCACACTGGTGTAGATGTGCTGCGTCATATGACGAGAGGAGGCGGGCGAAGAAGGCGACGCAGCAGCAGCAGCAACGAAGAAGAAGAAGAAATATATATACATTAAACGAATCTTCTACATATATGCACATGAAAAAATAGCACCCAATTTGTATCACCTGATGCCGCTCTACAACTGCTGTACAACTGTGCTGCTCCATACTTTGTTTTTTGTTTTTCTTCCTCCTTCCGGTGCTCTTAGCTTTCGTCCCTCTGTGGTCGGTCTGCAGGCCTGGGAAGGACACTGCAGCCCCATCAGCCCGCGAGTGTAGTGAGGGCAGCCGTGTATGTGGTGCACATATACGCACGTAAAACAAAAAAAAAAAAGTGTGTACGTACATACAAGGCGACTGTGACGCACGCACAGAGAGGAGCGGGAGGGAGAACAGTTTGGGTGGGTGCCTCGCGAAGAAAGAGGAGGACCATTGAGGGCTTTTCACGTCTCCATCTTCTTCCCTCGGCGGAGGCGCTGCTGCCACGACGAGCGGCGAGATATTTTGGTGAAGGCGTCGCATGGGCTCTGGCGCAAGCCATGCGTCTACTGCTGCTGGGAAGCGGCGCACAGGTGAGGGGTCGTCGAAAAAGCCGTCGCGCCTTCGGGCCCTGCTGCTCCGGGCGGGTTCAGGGAGGAGAGTCGTAGGGCATCGCGAGTCTACCGAGTTGCAGGGTCCGAGGAGAACCTTGTGCAATGGGTTAGATGACGATGTGCTCTCGGAGGTCACCTCCACCTCTAAATGTGATGATTCGATGGTGCTGCCTTCATGTGGAGACGGGCTGCCTCCACCAAACGCACAACGCCGGGTGCATCTGGCGATGCTCTTCTCCGTTGAAGACGAAGCGTTTTCGTACGGTGGCGGTGTCATGTCGACGGATGGGCTGCCGAATACGCACGGTCGCGTGGAACATGGCAGCCTGCCGTTCATAGCATCGAATGTAGAGGAACCCAGTAGAGGAAGAAGGCATAATGCGTTTTCCTTCACGGACGTGAACACTCATGTTGATGAAGTGGATGCGACAACAAAAATGGAGGAAATGGAAGTCGGACCGTCGCAGGGCAACGGCACCGCATCCGACGGTCAGTCGCAAGGCTTTGCCGCGGTTCTCAACACTGCTGCCTCGTCGTGGCGCGAGAGGAAAACAAATATGTGGCCAGATGGTTTGATGAATTGCTCTCTGCGGAGAATTTTCGTGACAACGTTGATTGGCCACCCGACACGTGTCCGAAGCATTTCCATTGCCCCCAATGAATCCAGTTTTGTGAGCTGCCAGAGGGGAGATGCATCCGTCACGATGCAGAGCCTTGCGAACGGAAAGGTGGAGGGTTTCTTCGCTGGTCATTGTGACGCTGTCGTGTCTATTACCTTCTCGCCAGACGGCAGGCGTCTTGCAACGACGTCCAAGGACTGCACCATAGCGATCTGGGACGTCTTGGTCCAGCGGCTGCTGATTGTGTTGCATCACAGGAAGATGGCTATCTGCTGCTGCTTTAGCCCCGATAGCAGAATGGTGGTTTCTGGCTCCTACGACTTTGCATGCCGTTTGTGGGATGTGCGTCATGTGAAGGAGGTTCTTGCGTACAAGCATCACAAAGGCTTCATCGTCAGCGTGGCTTACAATCCCGATGGCAACTCCATTTGTAGCGCATCCGCGGACAAAACATTGCGGGTGTGGTCATCAACAACCGGGAGGACGCGCCTGATACTGCGGGGCCACGTTGGCATCGTGCTGTCGTGCAGCTATTCTTCCGACGGGAAGCACATCATTAGCAACGATAATGCTCTTCTCTTTGTGTGGTCGGCAACTGATGGCACCTGCAAATGGCGGCTGGCAGCTACCGACTTTGTCAGCAAACAGTACATGAAATGTTCCATGGGTAAGTTGGGATGGATGTTCTCGTGCGCCGCTCCAGGCCCCTTCTCGCAGTACCTAGTGATAGCATGTTCGAATCGCTTCGTGTATGTGCTCAACATTTACACGGGTGAGGAATGCGCCAGCACATTATGCCGGGCTCCTGTCTACTGCCTGTCGAGAGGCAGTTGTAGTAAGGTTGCATTCGGAGATAATTTTGGTAACATATACGTCCAGACACTCTCGTAGCACTCTTTGTCGTCACCACCGTAGCCACTTGTCCTCATTCGTTCACCACGTGACACACAAACACACACACACACACAGAGAGAGAGAGAGAGAGAGAGAGAGCGTGATGGGGAAGAAACGGCCAGACCGTATAAATACATTTATATATATATATATATATATATATATATAAATGCATGCACGTGTTTGGGATATTCGGGTGTGCGTGTGCGTGGAAGAGAAGGAGCTGCATGGACATATGGCAGAGGCACTGTGTGGCGTTGGGTGCACGATGCAGTGAGGCTCAGTGAACTTGGGTCCGTCCCATGCATACGCGTACTACAATAAATGTTCCTCGAGGATGTTTTTTGTTTGTTTGTTTGTTTGTTTGTTCGGTTTGTTTTTCCCCTCCTCTTGCAAGTGCATGTATACTGTGGTGTACTGATATCTAACGGCTATTTCTTTCAGTTGTTTATTTGCGTACATGTGTATTTTGTGTATTCCCCCCCCCCCCCCACCAACAGATGCAGGAACGAAAGGCAACAACAACAAAAAGGGAGAAACCGGGGCTTGGAGAGAATGAGGGATATGTGTATATGTGGAAGTCTCGTGTCTCCATCCGTCACTAGTGCTGCGGCGTCGCATGCCTTTTCACATCGACTTTCACCTCTGCTGCTGCTGCTGCTGTTAGTCGTCATGGTCCGCGGTTTTTTGTTTTTTGTTTTTTAACCCGCACTCTACTTCTCTGCGTTGCGTGCTGCCAAACTGCGCGGGTGGGCTGCCTGCCGCTCGCCTCTTTGATTGTGCTTTGCTCCTCTCGCCTTTGCCTTCTATCTGCTGCTCCTCACCCCTGCGTGCGTGCGTGCGTGTGTGTGTGTGTCTCTCGTTTTCTTTCTTTCTTTTTACTTTTTTGGTATCGTAGGTTTTCTTTTTTGCCCTCAGTTTCTACCAGCCGCTCAATTGTTTCTTTTTTTTTTTTTTTTTGCTTCTCTGTGTGTGTGTGCGTGTGATATCCGCAGCACACATGCCATCACGCGTGCGCATCGTCGTTCGCACCAGGCCGACAGACTTCGCCACGGACGCCTTCCGAATTGTGTCTAACAACACACTGTGCATTGCGCGAACTGCAGATGGAGCAACCGCATCGAGGGGGCAGATACCGTCAAAGTCCCTCACCCGTGGCGGCACAGATGCAGCAGAGGGGACGGTAGTTTTCAACGTAGACGCCGTGCTGGACAATGCGTCACAGGAAGTTGTGTATGACGCGACCACCACTGACTTGGTGGACTCTGCACTACAAGGCTTCAACTGTACATTACTTTGCTACGGTCAATGTGGCTCCGGAAAGACATACACGCTCTTTGGCGGCAGTGCCTTTGCTACACGTGGCTGCGTCCCGCGCGCCATCGAGGCGCTATTTTACTCGATTAAGACAACACCACAGCGCGAGTTCAGCGTGAGTCTCACTTTTGTAGAGGTGTACGGGGAACAGGTGTTTGATCTTCTTGGGGGGAGAGCAGCAATGGGAGAAACAGGACGGAGGGGGGCTAACAATTCATTCAGGAGTTCTGGTGGCAGGGTCAATGCTGGTAATACAAAACAGAAGTCGACTGTCATCATTGATGCGAACGGGGCCGTTGCGCTTCGTGGGGTGAAGGAGCGGTCGTGCGCCAACGAGGCGGAGGCACTTGCCGCGGTCTTCGAGGGGATGCAGCAGCGGATGAGCAGCCCGAACCACCTCAACGCGCAGAGTTCCTCCTCCCACGCTGTGCTGACGTTCTACATTGTGAGCAAGAGCCTTGTGGATAGCGACGCCATGACTCATCGCTCGCGATGTAACTTTGTCGATTTGGCGGGGAGTGAGCGGCCGCATGCCCCAAACGACGAGGTCGCGGTACAGGAGGCGCATATGATCCGCCGCTCGCACATTATGCTCGAACAGGTTATTCTCGCCATGTCCGGGGGCCACACACGTCACGTGCCGTACCGGCAAAGCAAACTCACAATGCTACTGAAGGACTCCATCGGTGGTACCAACAGGGCGACGCTGATTGCAAACATTTGGCCGGAGCAGCGGCACATGGAGGCAACGCTTGCGACACTAAATTTTGCGAAGCGCCTCGCGCGCGTCGAGTCTAGTCCCTCTGTGCATGCCTCAATGGACCCACAGGCGCAAATTAAGATGCTGCAGAAGCAAGTGGCTAGCCTGAAGTCAGAACTGCGCATGCAGGACCAGATGGCCGGTCGTGAGGCAGTCGCCACTGCACCACTTGAGAGTGACGAGATTCAGGCTGCGCGGGATCGAGTAACGGCATTCATCAATGGCACCACCCCACAGGTAAATGTTTCCTGCGTGCGCGAGATGCATGCTTGTTTCTTTGTCTTTAAGCATATGCTAGAACAGCGGTCTCAGGAACTAAGGGAGATGGAGCGGCAGATACCTGCGACGCCACGTCCTGGCAGCAGTAGCTCCACTGCGAAAGGAGCGGCTAAGCAGAGGGGGGGCACGAAGCAGCTGCCGATCATTGAGCCGCGGGAACAGGCTGCGTATGTGAGTACCATCGCCGACAAGACCACTGGTGTCGGTGTGGGCCGAGCGGACAAAACAAACTCCGCTCTGCCTGACATGTTTCAGCAGCAGCTGCGGCGCGGATCCAACCTTGTCGGAACTCTGATGCACTCGGGTCTTGCCGCAGGATCAGCAGCGAAAGGAGAGGCCTATGCGGCGTATGCTCCAAAGCATGATGCAGCAGCAGCAGCAGCAACAACAACAACGGTGGCATCGTCATCAGCAGTGACAATGACGACGGCGAGCAAGCCACAGCCAGCTGTGTTACCCAAGTCACAGTCGGAAGAGGAGTTCATGAGAACACTGCCCTTTTCGAATGCCCCCACCACCCGCAACGGGGAGGAAAGTCCTACCGGCGCTTTTGTACATACCGATCACTCCAGTCTCAAGCCAACGGTTTCAGGTTTTAGGCCAGTTGGGCGGCGAGAGGGCATGATGCGTGACAAGCGTGTGGCGTTTGAGGCATACAAGCGGAGCAACGCTGGCGCCAGCCAACTGGAAACCATCAACAAAACACAGAAGCTTCTGGCGGAGAAGAATGAAGCTATTCTGCAGCTTCATCAACGGCTTGGAGAGCTCAAGGCCGAGGACGATGCCGGCAAACGGGACAATCAACAAAAGACGGCTCTGGAAAGAGGGCCCATGTCCATACGATGCGCATCCGTTGACATGCCGCAGGCAATTTCGGAGATTAGCAGCAGTGTCAACGACCCCACAGTACCCCGCGGCGACACCCCATCTTCCGTCTCTGCCGATGCCCTTCACAAGATGTCCCCACCAGACAAGAAAGCTGTTTTACACCACACGACCAGTACCCTTGCAAGGACTACAATGGAGCAGGGTGCTCTCGTCAAGCAACTCGACCGACTTCGTGAGGCCTTTCTGAACAATTTCCACTACTGGTATCAAACGAACATGCAGTCGGTGCTTCAGCAGCAGCAGCAGCAGCAGCGGTCACAGGTAGAAAGGGCGTTTGTTGGCGCCGCTGAATATGTCGATACGCTGGGCCCTCTGAAGGATGCCATCGCTTATTCCTGTGATACACGACGTGTGCAAATACAGCATGCGGATGGTGACGTATGCCGTGTAGATCGCGGTGAGCAGTGTGAAACGGCGAAAATGCAGGAGGGGCCGGAGAGCGCAGCCTTCTACGCGGCACAAAAACTTGCGTGGGGAAAGTTATTGTCGCGTTAGTATCATGCAGGTAGGCAAGTGGGAATGCAGGCAGATTTCGCATATATATATATATATATATATATATATATATATATGCATGTATGTATATATGTTTATAAATATATGTGTATGGATGGTGGGAAATACAAATGGAGATCCTTGAGAAAACGCTTTTTTTTGTTTGTTTGTTTGCGTGCGTGCGTGTGTGTTTGTGTAGGACTGGTGGGGAAACAACTGAAACTCCCATACACTCCTGCCTCTCTGCATGTACAGATGTACACAAGGTGCCTTCCATCATTGGAGAGATGATGAAATGGGAGGAGAGACGCAGGGAGCTGCATGACGAGAAACAAAGACAAGGAAGGAAGGGGGTGGTGTGAGATGGACCCACTGGCAGCAGCCAGCGCACCCCCACCCATCACCCTTTTTTTGTTGTTGTTGTTGTTGTTGTTTCTTTGCTCTTTGTTTTGCTCGGCCTGCGCCTTGCTGTTCTGATTCGTGTCTGTGCCAATGTGTGCGCTTTCCTTCTCTGCTTCTGCATCCCCATGCGCTCCTGCGTGCTGCAGCAGGACGTTGCTACAATGCGCTTTCTGCCCCTGTTGGTCTTCCTCAACGCAATGCGCGCAGATCTTCTTTCTTTTGTGCATCTGCAGCTGCTGCTGCAGAGGGCAAAACACGAGGGTGGGAGGAGCACAAATTTTCGCGAAACCCAAACAAAAAAAAAGGGGGGGGGGAGAGGACCGAATGGACATCACAAAAATAGTTGCCAAGGAGATCGTTAGCCGACTCTCCAAGTCCACGAGCGGCGCGGTGCCGACAGGTGTGACTGTAGAGTTGGCTGCCTTTGTTGTACGTATTTCTCTGCTGAACTCGCCGGACCGCGATGAAAAAGGCAACGTTGCACAAACACCAGATGCGATAGAGGCAATGGCAGAGGACATTTCAAAATACCTCGCTGACTGCTCAGCACATGTGATGGCGACGCTCTCACTGCAGTTTCAGACAGCCGATCTGCGCAGGAGCTTCGCAACCAAGTGCCGCAACGACCAGGTGAGGGAAGAGGCGATCACAGTGCGTCTGATGGGTTCCCTGTGCGAAAACGCGTCGCGGCTACCGGAGGAGATGCTCAGCGAGATCGCCTTCTTCATCCTGCATCGTTACCGGCAACTGAAGGATGGTGGGGAAGGCATTGCGGTGCGGAAGGAGACTGCATCGGTACTCAGCTCGGTGTTACCGCAAGCGCAGGTGCGTGCTTTCGCAAACCAGTCGGCGACAGAAAAGAGGCGGCAGTTGGAGGAGCTTCGTCGCATTGTGTGGGGGATCCGCCTGTACAACAAGGAGGAGGGGCGAAGCGCTGGTGCTGGCCTCGTCGCGTTGAGATCGAAGGCAGAGTCGTGTCTGAAATCATTGGATCAACGCCTCGAACAGGAGCTGCAGACCGCCAGTGCTGTATGTGCCGACTATGTAACGTTTCTGCGCTCACCATCGGCACCCATTTCGGGAGCTGAGCAGCAGACGCTTCGGGAGGAGTATCACCGGCAGCTGCAGTTTCTACTGAATCTCCGCACAGCACGGCAGCGGCTCGAGTGTCTCTCCACCCGAATTTACAGGGACCTTATCCCTGCCTATGACGAAGCGTTGACGGAGCTCAAGAAACTCCTCGGCGAGACATCCATGCGGGCAGACGGCATCACGCTATGCAGCAGCATTCCGAAGAGCGTGGTGTATCCGAAGTTTATTGCTCTCGCCGACGCGTACGAGGATGCGGAGCGCAGCTTCGAGGGTTTTGAGGAAATACAGGCCTTGCTGGACGTCTCACTATCCCTAGGGCCAGTGACGACACCATCCCTGCCAGCCACACTGCTGCAGGAGGTTTCCATGGGAGCGAAGAGTGACGCACCGGCCGACCACGCCTCCACTGCCGCGTACATTGCATCTCTGGGCGTGTCGTCCTCTATGCAGTACGTCACGAACCCAGCCGAACTGCGACAGCGCCTCCCCGCGCGTGCGCTGAACAGTATCTGCCCAGTGATTCTGATGGAGGATGGGATCTGTGTGGAGGGCAGAACGGCCGAGGAGGACCCTGCATTTCCTGGATTTGTTCTACGGGCGGCGCCGGACAACAGCAGGGGCGAGTGGTACGCCTTCCGCACCGAGTCCGCGCTCCGGCAGTTTTTTGCCTCGCCGTTGCCGTTCATTGACAATGCCATGCGGATGGCGCAGGAGGACAAGGTGCTTGTTGGGCTGCTGGACATGATTGACCACTTGCCACACGAGCTCTACATTGCTGGGACACGTAGATACGAACCGCGTGAGGCACCGGTAAGCGCAAAGCACCGATGCGATGCCGCCACGCAGACTGGTCAAATTGACCCGTACATGGACCACAATTATCGCTGGAATGAGTGGGATCTGCGCCGTCAGGCACTTAAGCTCGTGAACCTACTCGACATGCGCACACACTCTGTGCAGACGATAGCGTCACACTTCCGCCGTGACAACGCCACACAGGTGCGGCCGCCCAGAGATGACTCGACACAGACCATGCAGGATGCGGCGGTGCAGCCATTGCGAACTGAGCAATACCTAAAGGGACTACGTGGCACCAAGACATCCGCCATAGAAACTGTTCAGCAGACATTCTTGTATTAGGAAGAGCGGCAGCGGCAGCAATATGTGAGTCTCTGCTGAGTTGACTCTGAGTAAATGTACAGTACTGCACCAAAAGGGCGGAAAAGCGAGAAAAGAGTCTGGGATTCTGCTCTGTGAAAAGGGCACACGCACTCCTCCGCCACGCTCACCTTTCCGGTGCAAGCCCCTTTTTTTTTTTTTTTTTGTTTGTTTGTTTCTTTGCTTTCCCCCCTCGCATCATTTGTTTTGGGGTGTCGAAATGCACACATGCGCACGAAACGCATTCAAGTTGTATTATGTCTCTGCTCCGTCATACTTCTCTTGTGTCTGCCTTCTGGAGTTCACATTTGGGTACACATCTTACCGAGGCGACAGGGAAGAAACGCAGCGACGGAGGTGTGCTGATCGAAGTGAAGAAGGAATTATCTAAAAGAGGAGTTCTATTTTGTTGCTGTTATTATTATTATTATTATTATTACGACTATTTTTTTAAGCAAGAAAGAAAGAGAGTGGTGGTGGTGGTGGTGGGGGGAGGAGTCAGGCGTGTGAGATATGCCGGACGGTGCCATTGAAGAGCGGCTTGTTGAGCGTTTCCTGCGGTATTCCGCGATCAGCAGCCAAAGCAATCGTGCCAACGTCGGCAAGTGCTTGCCGAGCTCACCGGGGCAGCAGGAACTCGCAGAGCTTGTAGCCGCGGAATTGCGCGCTGCTGGTCTCGACGACGTCGTGTGTGACAACCACGCGACTGTGACAGCAATCAAGCGGGGGCGCAAGAAGGACTGCCCAACCGTTGGCTTTATCGTGCACCTCGACACAGTGGACGTCGGGTTGAGCCCGGTGGTGAAGGCGCAGAGGTTGCGCTATGAGGGCGGGGATGTTTGCCTTAACAGGGAGCATGACATTTGGCTGCGCGCGGCGGAGCACCCGGAGATCATGCGGTACGTGGGACAAGATATTTTGTTCAGTGATGGTACCAGTGTGCTTGGCGCGGATGACAAGGCAGCGGTGGCGAATGTGATGGAGATGATCACAAGCCTCCAGCCTGGGGACGAGCATGGCGACATTGTCGTGTGCTGCGTGCCGGATGAGGAGGTTGGTCTTGTTGGCGCCAAACACCTTGACATCGCCACGCGCTTTAAGGTGGATTTCGCGTACACCATCGACTGTTGTGAATTGGGCGAGGTGGTGTATGAGAACTTCAACGCCGCTGCGGCGTGTATTGTATTTACAGGTGTCACGGCGCACCCCATGTCAGCAAAGGGCGTGCTGGTGAACCCGCTGCTTATGGCCGTTGACTACATCAGTCGTTTCAGCAGCAGTGAGACGCCGGAGTGCACGGCGGAGCGCGAGGGCTACCACTGGTTCTCTGAGCTGCATGCGAACCAGAGTGAGGCAACCCTGCATGCGATGGTGCGCGAGTTTGATGCGGTGAGGTTTGAGGAACGCAAGCAAAAACTGCACACCGTGGCGGCGGAGGTGCAGCAGTTGTACCCCACCGGCCGTGTGGTGGTGAGCGTGATGGAGCAGTACCGCAATATCTCCAACTTCATTGGAGACGACCGCACGGCGGTGGATCTTCTGTTGGAGGCGCTTCGCATCGTCGGGGTTGAGCAGAAACTGACGGCGATGCGCGGTGGAACGGACGGTGCGGTGCTTTCCGCGAAGGGCATCGTGACGCCGAACTACTTCACTGGTGCGCACAACTTCCACTCCAAGTTTGAGTTCCTTCCGATCCCGTCGTTTGTGAAGTCGTACGAGGTGACGCGGCAGATCGTGTTTTTGACGGCTAAGCTACCGAAGCTGACCACATTGTGGACATGAAATGATCCCTGCACCGACGAAGACATGAGGCGGGCGGGGAGTGAATGTCCACGCAGCGACCACGAACCAGACCAAACCAGAAGAAAAGAAAAGGAAAAAAAAAACCCTCCAACAACAACAACAACAAAAAAAGGAGGGGCAAAATGCAACGAAAAGGACGTGTAGTCCTGAGGGATACGCACCGATATATACATATATATATATATATATATATATATATATCTTTGCCGGCTTTTCTTCATTCCGTTTGCAGCCAATCGCTCTCCATCATTTGTACTCTCACGCATGCATGCATGCACACGCACGCTGCTCTCTGAGAGATCTTGCGACGGAGCGGGGGAAACAGGAGGAGGGGAGGAACGTTGTAGCCATACTCACTTCTCTAGCACTAAGACGTTTTTTATTTTTGTTTGTTTGTTTGTTTTTGTTTTTTTTGGAGTGGGTGTATTCCACCTTTACTCCGTGTGTGTGTGTGTATATATATATATAACGGTCGCCCTGACTTGTCTTCTCTTCTCTTCGGGGTGTGCAGGCGATGGGCCAACATGGTCCTTGTGGAAGCCCGACCCTCTGGCTCCTTGCGTGGGCGGGCGGAAAGCGGGTTGAAGGTGTTACCTGCTCTTTCACCAGCAGGTCCCAAAATAAAGTAAGATGTGAATGTGGGCACATACGTTGCAGAGAAGTGCGCGCCGTGGTCTCTGCGTTTTCGTCTGTAATCCTCTCATTGCCACAAGAGCAATGGTTGCGCCAAGCTTTTATCATATCCCCCTCCTCTTTGCTCTCACCCTTGATATTGGGGCGCTGCGTGTAGTAAGGTGAGGTGAGGGGGGGGGGGGGGGGGGGGGATGATATGTAAAGAGTTGGGGGGTGGTAGTATAGACTATTCTTCTCTCTCTCTATTTTCTTTTCCTTCGTCTTTCTCATTGCCTTCCACAACGGAGGAAAGAAAAGGCGACACACGCATGGCAGAGTCGCAGATTTCCCTGCAGTCCCTGACGCCCCTCGACGTTAAGCAGCTCTCAAGGCAGCAGAAATTGGCACTTTTGCGGCGACACCGCGAGGCTGAAACACGCAGTGCCAATGTGGTGCTTCTTCTTGGAACCGATCTTCTTGCCAGCGGCAGAGGTGGCATCAGCGCCACGGAGTTCTCGTTGATTTGCGAGCAGATTCTCATTGCAGCGCTCGACTGCGGCAAGCTGAACACGGCAAGGCAGCACCTCAATATCCTACAGAAGCAGTTCGGCAGGCAATCGGTGCGTGTGCGCCATCTTGAGGGGTTGTGTCTGGAGGCGGATGGGAAGGCGGCGGAGGCGGTGGAGCTGTATCGCGCTATCCTGAAGGACTGCCCAACCGACGCGTTTTCAGTCAATCGCTTCTCTGCGATGCTGAAGGGAGAGGGGAAGTATGAGAAGGCGATTGAGGTGTTAGAAACGCAGCTCATCTACACGGACGAGAATGACGAAAAACACACGTACCTTGATGTGCATCGCAGCAACAGCCTAGCTGCCTACCTCGAGCTATCGAACCTCTACTATCTCTGTGGGAACACTCACAAGGCCCTTCACTACGCTGACGAAGCAATGCTGTTCAGCAGCAGCTCCTACCTCTTGCACACCCGACTGGCGGAATTGTACTACATGGTTGGTGATCACAAGCGCTGCCTCATTGAATACGCGCAGTCACTACGCCTAAACGATCACCCAAACAACTGCCGCGCGGCGTACGGGCTCTGGATTGCGGCCAACGAGGTCGTGCGGCCGACGAAGGGGATGTCGCTATCGTGTTGCAAGAGCAGTGAACAGGTTGATGAAGCGCTTGAGCTTCGCACCTGGGCGGAGAAGAAGCTGCTCGAGATGTATGACGGCAGCCCAATGCTCTCCGCTGTGGTATCGATGTTGCGGCGTGATGCCTGATGTGCAGAGAAGACGACGAATAAAAAAAAAGGTGCCGACGACATTTAAATTGGAATGAAGGCTGCTGCTGCTCGTGTTGCTCGTGTTGCTGTCTTGTATGTGGCTGTAGGTGGGGCCAAAGCAGAGAAGGTTTGAGACAGAGTAAACCTGATGTGTGCAACACTGTTGGCAAGCTGAAGTGGGAGGGTGAAGGGATAGCAGCGGATGGTGTCAAAAAAAAAAAAGAAAAAAAAACGACATCATCGCCGTCATTATTATCATTATTGTTAACAACAACGAGGAGGAGCCGCATAACGGGGAGGAGGACGCTGAGGACAAAAGAAGGAAAGAAGGACAAAAAAAAAACGAAAAGAGAAACAATAAGACGGAGACAAGGAATATATATAGCCATGCATGCATATGTGCATGTGTCTCTCCTTCTCTGTCCGTGTCTCTCAGTCTGTGCGCGTGCGTCAATAATCTCTGCACCGTGCTGCCCCGACGCGAACGCCCATCCTGCGCCGCAACCTCTCGACAGGTGCGGTGACGTCAGTGGAGGTGCAGCTGCCGTCTTTCTGTCTCTCCCCCGCTGCTGCTTTAACCCTTCTACCGTACATTTGATGCTTGCTTCTCTTCTCTGGACAGTGAAGGAGAAGGACCACCACCACCACCGCAATCGTGGGCTAAAGACGGAGGGTGAGCCAATCACATCGAAGATTGGCAACATCATTGCGGCGCTGGCATCCCCACATGTCGTCAGTGCTGGGTGAGTCCACTTTTCCAGGGGATGCAACGGCCGCTGGTTCGTCGTCAGATACCAGACCTGAGTTAGCCTCCGGCACCTCTACCTGTGCTCGTTCTCGTTCTCGCCATCGTGCTTCCACCCCTTCATATACTCCTCCTCCTCCTCCTCCAGCGGCGGCGGCGGCCACCCCTGCTGCAGCACCAATGCCTGCACATACGGCAGATAGAGAGCGACCAACCGACACCGCCGCCGTTGTGGATGGTGTGCGTGGAACAATGGAGTACCAACAGGCGTGGGATGTTGAACTCTGGCGTGCCATTCAGGTGTCTAAACTTCGGCAGCAACTGCAGGAGCAGAAAAAGAAGGCTCTTGAAGGACTTGCGCAGTTTGTAAAGGCGCGCGAGCAACAGGCACTGGCGAGCTTTGAGCTAAAGGAGCGGGACCTCACGCGCAGAGGGCAACGGATGGCAGAGGAGGAGAAGCAGATGGAAAGGCGGAAGTGGCGCCTTGGGGAGATGGAGAAGGACATACGGCACATGCGACAACAACTGGCGGATGCACGGCGGCGTGCGGAGGCCGATGCAAAGGCGGAAGTGGAGCGCGCCAAGGAGGACACTGTACACGCCGTGGCACTGCAGGAACAACGTCTGCATGCGGCGGAGGCGCAGGCAAAGCACGCAGAGGAGCGGCTACGACAGGCACAGCGGGACTATTTGACGCTTTCAGAAGAGTTTAACCGATTCCGCACACGCGAACTCACTGCCCAACCGGAGAAGGTCTCCAGTGTGGAGAGCCGAATGCGAGCGGAGTTTGTGATAGAGCAAAAGGCGCTGCAGGACCGCCTTGAGCGACAACACCATGAGCGCGAGCAGCAGCTGGTTAAGCATGCTCGCGAACTTGAGGAGGAGAACAGGCGTCTTACTGCGTTGGCGACAAGGCGCAAGGAGCAGCTGCGACGCACTGCAGACGAAGTGGTGCAGCTGAAACAGTTGAATGGGGAGCTTCAGGAGAGGCTGCACCAGTTGAATCAGTCAACAGAGGCAGTCTCAAGCACAAAGAGAAGAAAATCCAAGGCGAGCGAACAGCCGCTGCAGCCACCTTCCGCAGATGCCGTTGCTCTCTCGTCTGTTGCAAAAGAGATTGAGCGGTTACGACGTGAGCGTCGGGCTATCGTAGAGGGAAGTGCGGGTGCGTTGGATGAAGACAGCGACGTGGTGCGCTGCCTGGACGAGAGGATCGGCAACATGATTAAGCGACTCCGCGCTGGCGGTCAGTCGCCGCCTCTCGTGGCTGTATGATTATTGCCTCTGTGGATCTTGAAGCATAATCTCACACATACATACATACATACATGCACACAGTATTGTTTTATTTACATATTTATATATTGCTGAGGCAACTTGGCGTTTTCTCATTTGTATTTATACTCGTCTGTGTGTGTGCGTTGTTTTCGGTGTTGTTGTTTTTTTTTTTTTTCTTTTTGCACCTGCGTGTTCGTTTTGTTCCCTTCACACCGTCCCGCCTCCACGCTTCTGGCTGTGCGTGCTCGTCTTGTTCCACCAACGTGGACGTATCGCAATGCCTCCTTTTACTTTTTTGTTGCCTTTTCGCAGTCCTGTGTGCGTTGAAGGGCGAGGACGGCGACGACGATATTTGGCGGTGGTGGTGGTGGTGGCGGCGGTGGCAGCAGAAACTCGGAGGAGAGATGTGGCCATCGTCGTCAAGCCATCCCTTTAAGCCTGCCCTGTTTCGTCGCGGCGCACTGCACGGGAACGGGCAGCCGACCGCAGTTGACGTTGCATGGGGCAAAAGGGACGACGACGGCGGCGACGACGACAGTGCTCGAGGCTCATTTGTCCCACTCGCGCAGGCGACAAGTGTAGCGGCTGCAACGGAGGACGTGGAGGTGGGAAGAGCGACAGTGCAGCCGTCACCGCTACTAATACCACCACCTCCTCCTCCTCCTGTTCAGTGGTGCAATGATTGGCGCCTGTATCCAACGGTGCCGTACTACGCGACGATCCAGGGGTTGCAACTGACGATAAACGTGGGTGGTTCAGCGGAGGAGGCAGTGGGGGACCTAAACAGTGCCACACTCCTGAAGAACCTTCCGCTACTACAAGCCACTCTTCAGGACGTTTCAACAAAGCACGGTAATGTGTATTTCTTGAGTGCCCTACCACCAAGCCGAAACGTGCTGCTTTCTTCGTTGACAACAAAAGTGGCTCACACGGGCCCCTCGCTGATGCCGCCTCCCGCACCCGAATTGGACTACTGGCGGTATCTTCAGGCCCTACTTGACGTATTTAGACGCTTTGTCGAGTTGCGAGAGGAGTGCAGTCATTCCTCGTCTCTGGAGTGGTGCACCCATCATATCCTCCTCGTACGCATTGAGGACCATCCACGGCTAAAGGACATGGCGGCACTGCTGGCTGTAGAGCGGGGTCGCCTTTGCTTTTGCCTTACCGCCTCCTCAAGGGTAACGCAGCAGTACTTCACGCAGTGTGCGCAAGACGCTGGTGTTGAGTTGGAGTGGGTACTGGGCTCCGCCATGCTCTCCGAGCCCGCAGGCTTGTTGATGACAGAAGTGAACCCTGTATTCGCCCTCTGGGATGCGTTTGTCAATCTGCAGCTACATTCCACCTCGTACGAAGCAAGCGATGCGGCGGCGGCGTGGGTTCGCAGTGGAAGTGGCGGTAGCAACCTGCGTATCCTGCGTAATGTGAATGTGACGGTAATTTCGTCGTTGCGCTTTGCCGGTTGTGAGTGCCATTCCCCTGCACTGCGGCTATGCGAAGTCGGGAAGCTTCCAACAGGTGGGAGGCGACTCTTGTGGTCGCTGATGGGGACATCACGTGTTGTACTGCCGCATTTCGTGGCAGCGCTTGTGCGTGCTCTTGCGGAATACAACGGCCTCGAGTGCTTTGAGCTGAGATTCGTGTACGATGCTGAGGCTCTTTCGGCGGGTATATGTGAAGTTGCAGATACCGCGAGCCGTGGTGTGACGTACGTCACGGGGACTCGCCGAAGTGTAGTGCAGAGGAGTGGCTCCTCCTCTTCTTCTTCGCTCCGTGTGTTTACCCGCCTCAGCGCGGAGTCGTGGTTGACGGATGAGGATCGTCGCCACTATGGTCTTTTTCTCGACGGTGATCCAGTGCCGCTGGAGTGCGAGTTTGTCGCAGACTCGCTACGTTACTGCCGCAGAATGGGGAAAGGTGTGCAGACGCCGATGACGACGAAGACGAATGGTGTGGAGCAGGGGCAGGAGATGCTGTCCGTGCAGCGGTGGGGCGCCTGCTTTCAGCTGAGGAATCACGTGGAGCGCATTATTCACGATGAAGAGGAGTAAAATTGCTGCACTTGTTGCAGCTGCCGCAACCACAATGGTGGTGCATGTGGTGGGAGCTTTTCTTTTTTCTTTTTTTTTTTTTGCATTTCCACCACAGCACCTTTTCTGTTGTTTCTTTTTGTTTTGTCATCATCATCATCATCATCATCATGTGTGCCCCGCACACTCTGCTGCTACTAGATGACTGGCAGAGCTTCACGTGTGTATGATTTCTCATCCCCTAGTCCTCCTCTTTGTATTTCTAGTCACGTGTCATTATGACTTGGATGAAGCCTTCTGCTCCACCACCACTGCTGCTTCTTTTGGTGGTGTCAGTGGTGTGCTGCCTCCCGCTGCACGCTTCGGCTCGGATGCATATTGTTCTGGACGTCGAGGGGGTGGTGGAGGACTACGCATCGCTTACGACCATCGCCCAGAGTCTTTCGCTCCGCACACAGCTGAGGCTCGTCACCGTCTCTGGGCTTACATGGGGCCATGCCATGACCGTCGCACGCAGCGTTTGCCGTTTCCTGTCGATGGCGCACCTGGAGGGCGTCACCGTCTCCATTGGGGCTCAGCAGGCGACGGAAGATGCGTACGACAGCGCACTCTCTCGCGGTGGCTGCGCACGCAGTCAGGGATTTCCCGCGACGCCCCGGGATGCAGCTCGTCGTGGTATGAAGTATTCTCGTGTGGACGTCACGAATTCCTTTGGCGCGGCACGCGTACTTCCTGCTAAGTCGTGTAACGTGCTGGCGAACGCCACTGAGGCACTGCAGTCGCTTATTAATAACATGTCGGCCGGCGACACCGTGACGTATTTCGCATTGTCTGGAAGCTCCAATCTGGCAGCAGCCCTAAAATGCATGGGGCGCCACCTCGCCAAACAACAACAACAGCAGCAGCTTCTTCAGCAGGTGATGACGGTACACCTCCTAGAGAAGGGGTACAACCTTGCAGTTGACGCTGCGGCCACGAAGCTGGTGATGGAGGAAGCGTACGAAGGGCGGCTGCGTTGCGTTACATACCTTCCCTTGTTCTACGATCCGGCTTTCAGGTTCTCACTCAGCAAGTGGAACCACTTCAGCGGATTGGCAAACGCAGCGGGGGTGTCGAAGAGCGTCGCATGGTTGTACACCGCGTGGAAGGCGAAGAAGGAACTCATTGAATTGCGTGATGGCGGTTCGTCCAGGGCATTTTTTGAGGAGTCTGTGCTGGCGAGCAGCCTTGTGACACTATGCGCCCTTGATGGCATCATGCAGCAGGCCTGTAACCGGTACCACACGGCCGTCTCGCACGCATCTCTGCAGTTTGATGACGTTGACCAACACGCAGATGGTGCTGTTTCGTACCGCATCTCCGGGGGAAACGTGACGTCACCATCGTTTCTGTCGGTTCAGGTATGGAACAACAACAACAACAACGACAGCAAAAGCAATGCTACGCAATTTATTCTGGCAGAGTCCGCCGACACACCGCCTCTGTCCGGAGCCAACCAGGCGGATCTGTCTTCTACCTTCTGGTCCGCCTGGTTGGAGATTCTCCAGAGGCCGTAAGCCGACGCGAAGCAACGCTCCTTCTCCCTCTCTCACCCCCACCCACAATTCGGTATCCATCTGGTCCCCCTGCTCTCGACTGGTGCGTCGTGACAACTTGTTCCTCTTCTCATCCATGCGCCTGGAGCCGCTAGCTAAAAACTCTGTGACAGGAAAGGGGATAAAGGGGAGGTAATAATAGTAATAATCATTACACAGACGGACAGAGGAGGAGGAGGAGGAGGAGGAGGAGGAGGGGGGGGGTCGGTGAGTGGCACTGGTGAGGGAGAGAAGCGAAACAAGGGGCATAAAAGCGAGGGGGGTGAGTGGGTGGGGAACATCAAGACGGCCATCATCAATGGGTGCTTGGTTGTCTCGACTAAAGACAGTGCTGGGCCTTGCTCCTGCGGACAAGAGGATCCGGGTGCTTATATTAGGTCTTGATAACGCGGGAAAAACCTCTATTTTGTATCGCCTGCAGCTGAGTAATGTGGTGTCCACCGTGCCAACCGTCGGCTTTAATCTGGAAACCATGCATTACAAAAACATATCATTTGAGGTGTGGGATTTGGGTGGGCAGGCAAACATCCGGCCGTTCTGGCGTTGCTACTTCACTGACACGGATGCCATCATCTACGTTGTTGATGCCACCGACAAGGACCGCATGGGCGTTGCGAAACACGAGCTCTACAATCTACTAGACGAGGACGAGCTGCGGGATAGTCTGCTGCTGATATTCGCCAACAAGCAGGACATGTTGGGCGCGGCAAGCGAGGCAGAAATTGCACAGCAGCTCGGTGTTGTGTCACTGATGAATCGCACTTGGACGATTGTGAAAAGTAGTGCAAAGACCGGCGATGGTCTCATAGAGGGGATGGATTGGCTTTGCGACAAACTGCGCGAGCGGGGCACAGTCACCAGCACACTTTAGGTCCAACGCGGTCACTGCACACAATGTGTTTTCTACGCCCCCGCCCCCGCCGTTTGACAGTTGTTCTTTTTGTTTGTTTTCTTGTTTTGTTTTTTAAATTCTTGTTGTTGTTGTTCTTGTTGTTGGTTGTTGTTTTGCCATTTCATGTGCTGCATTTGTGTGTGTGTGTCTGTGTGTCTGTCTCTGTCGTTATGCCTGAATGTGCTGCTGCACGTGTGCGGCGGCGTTTCTTTTTTTTTTGTTTTTGTTTCTCCTCACGTTGCGCCTCAACCGCCTTCCACCTTTTCTTCTTTTCTTTTCTTTTTTCTTGTTTTGTTCGTCGTCGTCGCGGGATGATGTGCGCATCCATCGGGATGTCTTTGGTTGCAACTCAGCGTTGTTTGTCAAGTCGCGGCGTCAGGTGTTGCAGGTGTCATCAGGTTTAGTTTTAGTTTTTTTTTTCTTTTTTCTTTTTTCTCTTTTTTTTTTTGTGTGTGTGTTTGTTTGTTTCCTCCGTAGCTGGTGGTGTAACTACGCACTCTCACACACACACACACACACACACACACACAAATATTTATATATTTATTATATACATTAGTGTGCATGTGTGAGAGCGAAGGGGTAGAACTGTGATGGACTTTCAGGCGTTGCAGAGCACACTGAGAGACGGGCACTCCGTCTCCACCTCATCAAAATGGGCGACGTTCGACCAGCACTACGAACTGGTGGAGGAAGTTGGCAAAGGGGCGTATGGCACGGTGTGGAAGTGTTGCCGCCGACATGATGCAATAAAGCAACCGTATGGCGTTAAAATCATAAACAAGCGGCAGGCGGGCGCCAAAGGCATCCGTTCGGTGATGGGAGAGGTGGAGACGATGAGTCTGCTCAGCCATCCGAACATTGTTCGGCTGGAGGAGACGTTTCAGGACGACGAGAATCTCTGGATCGTGATGGAGTACATGCCGGGGGGGGAGTTGCAGGGTGCACTGCGGCGTGACAAAACTTTTGACGAGGCTCAGGCGCGCCGTATCACGATGCAGCTCTTGTTTGCGCTAGAGTTTATCCACCAAAAGGGGATCGTGCATCGCGATTTGAAGCCGGAAAACTGTCTGCTTTCTGAAGGCGATCTTGTGTGCAAGATATCCGATTTTGGCTTTGCCGTCCTCGTTGGCTCTGACCAGTGTCTCATGTCTTTCTGCGGCACAACCGTCTTTATGGCTCCGGAGATCTTCGCGGACACAAACTACGGCAAGCCGGTAGACATGTGGGCCCTTGGGGTGATGGTGTACCTCATGTTTACCGGAGAGTACCCCTTCACGGGGCGCACACCGAAGGTCGTCGAGGAGGCGATTTGTAGTGCGCGGTATAATCTCAAAACGGGTAAAATTAGTGAAGGGTCTTCGGCGTTGCGGGACTTTATATCAAAGTTGCTAGAGATCGACCCGAACCGCCGCCTTAGCGCACGAGAGGCTCTGAAGCACCCGTGGATTAAGCTGAGCTTGGATATGGAGGATTCCGGCGAGAGGAGGCTGGAGTTAAACAAGCGTAGGTGTCGGCCGCGGAGTTTTTTCCGCAGTGTCGTCATGGCCGTCATGGCTGCCCACCGGCTGTGTTACCTTCGCTACTGTCGGGTATTAGAAAATAATGGCTGTGGTGGTTGTGTGGCGCTGCACAACTTTCGCTTCGTGGTCTCAGGCGCCTATGAGCCGCCGCGTCCTTCACTCAACTGCAGCGGTGTGTTCGCGCGTAGTCCGCGTGGGGTCTGCTTCCTGTTCCCCATGGTGGAGGCGAGCCGCACCATTGAGGCGCTCGACTTGAGCAGCAACAACATTGACAGCCTCGTCGTTTTTCAGCAACTGATGAAGACAGTCGGTCAGCACCCATCGCTCATCTCGTTGAATTTGTCGTCTAACCCCATTCCTGCGCTCGCGGGCCGCGCCCTTCTGCGCCTGGCAAGAAGCCCACAGTCGAAACTGCTGCACCTCGGACTGGACGGCACACTTATATCCTCCGAGACGCTCTCGCAGATTTCCGCGGCACTAAAGGAGAAGGCCGCGGTATCGACTGTAGCGGTGTTCACATCGCACATCAACCCATCCCCCCGCTTGTTGGAGAGCCAATCGACGATACAGGGAAAGTCCAACCGCGCTCCAAAACAGCGCCAGCGAGCTGGTGTAACGCAGGATTCCTCATCTCGTGTGCGTTTGACGCAATCCACGGGCCCGCGCCTTCCCCCGATTGTGATGTCTAAACGCCGTTAGTGGAGCAAAAGCAAGCAGATGGCAGGCTGGAGACAGAGACGGGGACGAAAAAAAGAAGAAGACGAAGAAGAGGGGTGGCGCGCTGCGGTTGCTGCTGCCCCTTGGTGCTATAGCTGCTCGGCTATGTAATGTATCATTTGCGCGTCGTACACGTAATAATCACACTGGAATGATTACCTCTGCGTGACATCAACCTCGACACGGAGCCCAATTGAATGGCAACGACGACAACAACCAACCAACCAACCAACCAAAAAGAAAAAAAAAACCGTAAAATGAAGGAAAGATGAGAAATAACTTGTGACATTAGGCGGCTAGTATCCTCCCGCACATTGCGATAGAACCGAAATGAGATGCTGAGAGCGAAAGAAAGAAAGAGAGACACACAGACAGACAGACAGCTGTCTGTCTGTCTGTCTGTGTGTGTGTGTGTCTGTGTCTGTGTCTGTCTGTGTGTGAGTGTGTGTGAGTGCAATACCACTTGAGCGAACACACGCACGGTATATATAACACACACAGACGCACACACACAAAGAAAAAAAGAAAAAGAAAACGGAATGTTCCAGCGTGTGCCTAATGGAAATGAGAAGTAGGCTTGAAGAACTTGAATGCGGTGTGTCGTCCATCACGTGCCTGCACGAGAGAAGAAGTGTGGGGAGTTCTCAGGGCGGAAACAAACAAACAAACGAAAAAGAAAAAAAAAAGGGGGGGGGGGGGGGTGAGTGACGCTGACGACAATCATGGAGGCTGCACATCTGCGAATGAATGTGACGAGGGGGGAGGTGAAATTGAAAGGCTTTTTTTTTCTTTTTTTTTCCTTTTGTTTTTTCTTTGCTGCAGTTGTCGTTGCGATTGCCATTGCCTCTTGTTCCTACATCCGCCCTTGCACCTGCACCTGCGTCTGCGTCTACGCACACAAACGAACAAACCAACACAATGTCTGTAATGAGCGCATTTATTTATATATATATATATATATATATATGTATGCTTTTGATGGATGGATTGTGTGCATGCATGCGTGTGTTTTCCCGCTTATTTTTCTCTCTCCTCTTCGGGGTGCGTCTTCGCTCAAAGCGTCTACACAACCACAAACATACACACACAGAGAGAGAGAGAGAGAGAGACGAGAAGAAATACTTCTTTTTTTTTTTGTTTTTGTTTTTTTCCGTCAGCTACCGGCTGCTCTCGGCGAGGAGGAGGAGGGCGGCGTTTGTATGCTTTGGTGCTGCAGGGGTGCGGCAGATACACTTGGACGCGGGGAGAATAAAATAAACTCAAATAGAGAGCGGCAACGATGGAGATTCCAACTTCATCAGCGCTAGTGATTTGGGGGAGTACGGGTAAGCGGCTTCAATTCACGCGGCACGACCTGCAGATGCCGGAGGCCCTGAAGGAGAGACCGAATTATCATTTCTTTGAGAAGCAGTGGGACGCGGTGGCCGGGTTCTGGATGAACCGTGTTCTGAAGGAGGCACCACTGCAGCACATGACTGTGAATGACATCATTCGGTGCATCGTGAGTGACGTTGAAAAGCGGTGGGAGCACCGCAAGCGGGAGAAGGCGCTTTACAAAAAGCGAAAGCGGCTGCTCGACCCGAATGGCACCACCGCTGCCGGCAAACCATCGCCGCACGTGTTGCTCACGAACATTGTGACACTCCGCATGTACCGGCAACTTGAGTCCGAAGACGCACTGCATGCGATGCTGGCGGAAGTGCTTGGAAAGGTAGAAGAGGTTGCGAAGGAAAAGGTCATAAGCCACACTGTGCTGGTGGACGATGCCGCGGACGACGAGAAGGACCGAAATGGAGGTGGCGAGTGCGAGGCACAAGCGGCAAAGAGGATGAAATTGGATCATGAAGCCTCTGAGGCGATGTTCGATGATCACGTGGCGGTCGTGTGTACATTCTCCTCTCAGAAAGTAGCCGCAGGTGTAGTTGCCGAGTTGCATGGCAGCAGGTTTGACTCACGCGTGGTGCTTTGCCGGTTTTACGATCTGTAACATTATTCTCCCCTTGTCTAACCACCGCCGAGTCAACTTCTCGCCTCTGCTCTTATCGCTCCTCCCTTCCTTCCTTCCTTCGCATGCACATGTGTGTGTGAGAAGAAGGATGGGCGGCATTCTCTCTTTCTCTTTCTCTTTCTTTCTCTCTCTCTGTCTGTATGTGTGTGTGTGTGTGTGTGTGCCATGATACCCTTCTGCGTCTGTCTCTCTGTCTTTGATCCTGCAGGGGTGGGGAGGAATTTAGGCGGTGGTGGTGGTGGGAATGTCCGCGTTGCGGTGTGGTGTGAGCCACGTGAGAGTTTGGGCGGTGCAGTCAGCCACGCCATGGGCGGCGACAAGAGCCATCGTGCGTTGCGTGACGACGGGCCCGCATCACTGCTACCGCCCGGGGCGTCTCGCCCGGTTGATTCGCCGTGTATACATCGCTCTCACACCGAGTCGCGTTCACGGGCGTCTGGCGGTTGGGCTGCAGGCTGGACTGGAGCGCGTGCAAGAGATGGAGCAGGAGCAACTGTGGTTGCAGCGGCATGGTTCCCCGCTGCAGGTGATGGGCCTGCCGGATCACGCGGAGTTGATGGAGGTGCGTGCGCGCTACCGGGATCTCGTCTTTGCGACGCACCCCGACACGGCGCAAGACAATGCAAGGACGCGGTACGACACCATTCAAACTGCGTACAAGATGGCAATCACGCCAACAAGCCTCTGGCACCAGAACGGATCTGCGCCAGCGCTCTACAATCACCTTGTGAGCAGCTCGACAAATGCTACGCGGCGTGTGACGCTTTTCGCAATTTTTTCTTACGTTGTGATGGGACTCCTTGGAATTGTGTTCTCCTTCGTTGCAGTGCGGCAGTTCCTTGAGGTGGCGCTGCGCCTCTTCGATCCCGAGTTCTACGAATTCATGATAACGCAGGAACAGGAGGAGGAGCGCAAGCGCCTTGCGGGGGAGCCTGTTGACACGGACCCCAAACGCCTCGCGCCGACCGTCGTGAAGCGGCTTCTGTTCCCCGGGCGTTTTGTGCATGACAGGGACAACGACGACGACAGCAGCAGCAGCAGCAGAGGAGGAGGAGGAGGAGGAGGAGGAAAAATGTGACATCAATGAGGGATATTTGCTGTGCGTTTGTTGTTGTTGTTAGTGTGTGGAGTTTCTGTTCCTCTCTCTCTCTCTCTCTGCCGCTTGTGAAGAAGTATTTACATATTTGTTTATTTATTTATGTGTTGTTGTTGTTGTTGACATGCGTGAATTTGTTTCTGGTGAAACTTCCCGTTCATTTTCCTCTTCTTTCTTTCTTTCTTTCTTTCTTTCTTTCCTTATTTTTATTTTTCGTTGGTCTCCGCCTCATTTTGTGCGGCGCAGGTGGGAAAGGGGGAGAAAAGAGAAGGTGTGCACACACACACACACACGCATATATACACAGACTGTATTAGGTATAGTGAACAGCGGCGGCCAGACGCGGGAGGCGAAGGTGAGGAGGCGAGGAGCAACAGTAGTGTTCGAGTGGTGGGTGGTGGAGAAAAGTGTGGCTGCAGCCGCTAATAGTGATCATGGACCCGCCATTGAAGCAACCCCACTTCTCATGCCTGCCTAGCTCGGACTCCATCACGTCCCCCGCAGGGCTGCTGCCGGATCGTGGTAGTTTCTCTAGCTGTAGCGATCTCGGCAAGGCGGTAAAGGGGGAGGACACATTTGTAGTAGGCGAATATCATCTGACGTCGTGCCCAATCTGTTTGGAGCGGTACACGCTGGACAACCCAGCCATTCTTGTCGCATGTGGGCACGGGTTTCATCTGCAATGTCTGGAGGAATGGCGGCAGCGATCGCCAGTGTGCCCGGTGTGTATGCAGATGATGGATGGTGAGGGTGTGCCAATGATGTCTGCCCGAGAGACAAGGCGGCGACGGCGATACCGAGGCGGAAACACGTCCAAAGGAACTCAAAAGCAACAGCACCACCTTCTTGTTCTGCAAAACGATGGAGTGGCACCCCAAACGTCGCTGCTGCATTGCAATACCACTCCCGTGGAGGAGCACGCCGTGGAATACCACGTCAGGTGGTCGATCATGCATGCATTGCGATTTCTGTCGCAATGGTGCTCCCGCAGCACGGACTGAAGTGACTCTTTAGCAATATATATGTGCCCCTCTTTGACGCTGTTGAGTGTACCAGATGACGAAAGCAAACGAGGACAAAAAGAAAAAAGAAAAAAGAAAAACAAGAGGAATCAACCTCTTCTTTTGTCGTTGTGTACCCCTTGCCTCAATTTCCCCACTCCCTTCTTTCCCTCCAGTGTCTCACACGCACACGCACACGCACACGCACACGCACACACCATCTCACTGCAACATTCATAACGGACATTGTGTTGCCTGTTTCCTGTCGTATGTATGTATAGAGGGTTGAGTGTGATGTTGAGAGGGGAGGGCTGGTGGTGGTGGTGGTGGTGGTCACTTGCCTTTTGCTCCCACTCCACACCCTCCTTTTCCCTCGTCTTTCTCTCTTCCTTTGTGTGTGCGTGTTTCTGTGTTTCTGGGATGGATGGATGGATGGATGGATGGATGGAGCGGTGGTGATGGTCGGTGTTTCATGCAATGGATCTTTTGCATTCCTTTGCTTCTTCCAGCCATCCGGGAAAGGGAAGGGACCCAAATGTATACTGGCGAGGACCCGTTAGAAAATGAGGCATCTGGCGGGAAGCCACTCTCAGCGTGCCTCCTTGATGCTGCTCTGGAAGGGACGGAAAACTCGGTCAAAAGTCGGGCTGCAGGAGATACGTGGAAGCATCACAACCTACAGGAACAGCGAGGGGAGCAGCAGCAGCAGCAGCAGCAGCAGATGGAGAATGCGGAAGAGGGAGAGGCACATTCCATGCAGAAGGAAACTACTCGCGACTGCGCAGCGACACTCTCTCTCATTCTTGGGAAGCTGCAGGAACAGTCCCAAGACATGGATCACATGAGTGCTGTCCTCATGGGAAGGACGGTGTACCGCACGTGCTTTGACGTGCTAACGATGTTGAACGTCTCTGTAGATGTCCTGCGGGAGGAGAACGTCGTAGAAGCTCGGAATACCGTGGAGTACACAGGCTTGATAGCCACCGTCACCATCAACTTTGTTTCTGGTGAGCTCTCCGTGCTGCTGGACGAGATCCATGGCGATGTTGACTTCTCTGGCGTCAAACTTATGGCAGACTGCCTGCTGGAGTCTCATCTGGTCGCGGGGTTTGACTTCTGTCATGTTGTCATTGATGTTAACACCAGAAAAGTCAGGGATGTCACGCAGTTAACGCTGACCGCCAAATCTAAACGGGCCACGCGAGAGTTGTACGCTGCACTGGTGACGCTGGCGTAGATTCAGGAAGACCACTCCCGCGCTGCGCACAACAACTCCGTGTTCGTCGTCCATGCCCCTCCCCTCCCCCACCCCTTTACATGCTGCTGCTGCTGCTGCTGCTGCTGCTGCTGCTGCATGTAGTGTTGCGTTTATTGGAATCACTCACTCACTCTCGTGCAGTGCCATCTGCATCTCAAGATGTGTTAGGGCGCGCTCGAGGAGGTGTGGCGCGGGGGCTCCGCGCACATCGATGATGCCTCGCAGCGCAACGCCAAGAGCCGTACTGAGTGTCCGATAGATGTACAGTTTATTAGTTGCCACAAAATGACCCGTTGCGACCCGAATGCCGCCCTGCCGAAAAGACGGAGGGCTGCACTGCTGTATATAACCGCTGCAGTGCGGCACCGCGGTAAAATGGAATGCTCAACTCACGAAAAGGTGTACTCATCCATTCTGCACGGACACACACCGAGAGAGAGTGCGGTGTTCTGTGTGTGTGTGTGTGTGTCCGTGCATGTTTCGTTTTTTTTTTTTTTTGTTGTTGTTGTTGTTGTTGTTGCCTCTTCATCTATTTCGCTACCCTGCGAGCTAGCTAGTCTGTTTGATCCTTGTATCTCGTTTTTGTGTTTTCTTTTTTTTAGAAGCCTTCGTCTGAATAATGGCGCGTTCTTTCATACACTTCGCCACACTGCCAATGATTTCTATTGATTCTTGCCATTTGTGTGTTTGTGCGTATGTCTTCATGTGTGTTTTGTTTCGCTTTGCTTTTCCCCCTTCTCTGATTTCTTCTTCTCTGCGCACGCAACGGCCTGGTTGCACCATTTCATGAAAATCCACTGCAGCGCATGAGTATTTACTCTCGTGACGCTAGCTGCCTGACAGCCATTATCGATTCCATAGCGTTGGGACTGCAGGAAGAGCCCGTGGTGGAGGGACGAGTTGTCGATCTGCTCACGCTGATACCAGAGCTGCTCCGCGCCCACCCCTCCGAGCGACGCATCGTGTACCTCATCTCGACATGTCGACCACTTGTCACAGTCGTGCCCCTCCTTCGCCCTTCCCTTCGGAGCTACAACATTAATTTCACAGCGACGCATGTGTTGCTGGAGACACTCACATGGTGTGCAGAGCTGCCGGAGTTCGCTACCATTGCGCCGGCTCTCACGGCGCACCTCGTGGAGGCCAATGCTCTGCACGCCGTTCTTGACGCCCTGTTGGGTGATGGAAATGAGGCGCTGAAGTCCTCCATGGCAGAGCTCTTGTTTGTATTTGTGGCGAGATTTGTACCTCTTGGTGACCTCCTGAATGAAGCAGTGGAAGCAATTGGCCGCATAGGCGAACTTGTTGTGTGCAAAAACTCCAAAATATCCACATTTGCCGAGTATTTAGCAGGTGTACTTCGCGTTTGCGTAGGTTTGGATTCGGCACGATTGCCTCCTACGTTCCTGCGCGACGGGTTGGATTTCCTCGTGGCCCGCTGTGGGGAGCAGAGCCGCGTGGTCATTCTTGTGGCGGAGTGTGTGGAGTTTATGGTGAGGCGGCTTCCCCATGTATACTTGCAAGATGTGAGGACGGGCGACATCCCATCACTACACCGTATTATTGCTGCCTTGCGGAGTCTGAAGGAGCGACACCGATGGAGTCTTGTGAGTCTCCTTGATGTGTTGCTGCAGGTGGAGGGAGACATATCGGTGGTCGATCTTAACACCCAAACGGCAGCGTACAAGGCGATTCTCAATGATGTGAAGTTGTGGGCGTCACAGGAGGAACTAACGTGTGGCATGGATCTTGTTCTCTCTGCGGTGAAGGCCGCCTGTGCGGAGGCTGTTCAAGTTCATGTGGCCTCCGCTTTTGTTCGCGCCTTCCCCACATTTTGTCGTATCATCATGGATGGCACCAGCACCGAGGAAGGGCGAAGAAATGCCGCTCTTGTCGTTGGACTTGTGTTTGCCAAAAACCCACACGCCCGCAGCACCGTCTTGGACCTGACACGCGACTACATGGAGTGGTCGAGGGATCTTCTCTATGGCCTCACGGACGCCATTTCTAGTGCAGATCTTGTGGGACTGGTTATCTGCGATGTGACGGGTTTTGTGTTAAACGACCCGGCAACGCTGCCGGTGGAGGAAGTCGTGGATCATGGCAAGTGGGCTGAGTCTGTGCTGCTGTTGCAGGAGCAGCGTGTGCCGTACAAGTGGCAGCAGCGTAGCATGACGGATGCCGTTGCACGCGTGAAGGCAGCCTCTGAGGAGAATGAACTCCTCCTCTTGTGTAGCAGGGCGCTTCTCGTGAAGGCGTGTGAGAACAGTTTTGTCAGCCGCAGTGCGACAGCAAACACGAAGCAAAACGGGTACGAGCACTGGCTATCGCAGAATGGCGGAATCATTCAAAAGCAGATCACCGCCAATCTCCCGATGCGTTCTAAAAGTCGCGAGGGAGTCCACAAAAAACTACGTGAGGTTGCAGCCGTCCCCACCGGCGATGCGGCGTTTGGCATGGCGGTGCTGTGCCACATGCCGCTAATGTTTGGCTCCTACTTCAACCGCGCACGCCGACGCTCTGCGCAGCGACGCATCCGCGGTCCCAGCGGGTGCGTAACACAGACACTTCATCGTAATGCCCAAAACACGTGGAGCATGGACGATGTTCTTGACAGTGAGCTCTACTCGCTTTTTGTCCCTTTTGCCGAGCTGACGCCGGAGCGTATGGAGTGTGAGATGCTGAAGGTGGAGTGTCTGACGCGGGATCTGTCGCGCAAGCTTGTTACAACGCCAACATCCAAGCGTCGTCGTCGGTGGTTTCTGTTGGACATGGTCAACAACATCCTCCCCAATACGAAGGTGCTTCTCCGCGACCTTGCAGACATGCTGCAGCGCCATGGGTCTGACACCGTTCTTCACCAGCTCGGAATAATACGCATGCTTGATGCATGCCCGCCGGATCACGCAGCGGCGGCGTTAGGCGTGCCGCATGAGATCACGACTCTCTCCGAAACAGTTTTCAGGGACGTGGTGCATTCCGCAAACCTCGTGTACTGCATCGTGCAGCTGCGAGATCGCCTCAGCGAGAACGTGTGACCAGCAACCGCAACAAGACCCGGAAGAGGAAGAGGTGCAGAAAAAAAAAAAAAAAACACACACACACAAAAGGGGGGGGGGGGTGAAGTGCTGGTGATGCAAGTGCGAAGAAGACTGCAGGACGAGTTGTGTTTTTTGTTTTGTGTGTGTCTGCTTGCTCTTCTTTCATCTGCACGGGCGCACATCGCCGCATGTGTGCATCGGTCCGAATCTCCACTGCTCACCACCCACCCACCACACACACACACACAAAAAAAAAAAAAACACGCCTTGCCGCGTTGCTTCTCGTCGCTGCATCACTTTCTTTTCTTTGCTCTCCACGCGCAACCAACGAACTAACGACACACACACACACACACACACACACGGAGGCGACAAAAAATAAAATAAAAATAAAAGATTTGTGGCCCCCCACTCACCCTCCTCCACCTCCTCGTTTTCACCCTCCGACAGTCCACGACCCGCGGCTGGACAAGAGCCGGAGCATGCGCAGATGAGGAGCTCTAGTGCCACCACATCCTGGGCGACTTTTCTGACGTGTCTCATCAGCCATCTGGCGTTCATACCTCCCATGAGACAACTCCTCCAGAAACGGATGTACTACGAGCTGTGCTTGTCTGTATTCGGGACCACGAGCTCTTTCTTGTACCACGCGTCCGAGAGCCTTAAGTTGTCGTTGTTTCTACGGCAGAACACGTGGCATAAGCTGGACAACATCGCTGCCATTACTTCTCTCACCATCTTGTGCCTTCATGCCTCTTGTTTTGATTCTGAAACGCTGACGGAGGTTCTCAAATATGTTTTTCTGTTCATCACCATCGTCATGCAGGAGGCGGATCCGTGGAATTTGAAGTATACATTCGTTCCTGTTTTCCTTTCGCTTCTCATGGTGCTTGTCTCGCATTTTCTGCATCCTACGCGGCGACAGTGTCTTGTGCGAAGGCGGCTCTGCATTGGCCTTGCATTTTCTCTGTTGAGTGTCGTTTTCTTCGTGAGAGGACTGAGCCCCGCAAACGACCCACTTCGGTTGTGGCATAATGCCTTCCACGTCTGCATTGGCACTGGGGTTCACTACGTTTACCAGTCGCTGATTCCCACGGGGAAGAGACTGCACTTTAAAGCGACCGACTCTCCCGAGTGCACTCAACGTGTGTAGAATGTCGTTTCTTTATCTTTTTTTTCCTTTTCTTTTTTCGGCGTGTTTGTGTTTTGACGACTCTGTATGCCCATGCACGCACTGCAGCTTCTGGACTGCCCCGTCCAACTGCTGCCGGGCACCTCACGGTGGCAGTCGATGGCGCAACTTGTAGGAGTGTCGTGTTTTTTTTGTTGTTGTTGGTGCAACGATTCCGCATTTCTTCAGGTGGCGCGTTAAATGAGCGGTCATTTTCCAAAACAAAACAAAAGTTGGGGAGTTTTGTTTGTTTGTTTGTTTGGTGCTGGTGGTGGTGCTGGTGGTGGTGGTGGTGGTGGTGGAGACGCATGCGTCGCTCGTGTCTCTCATTTCACGCCCGCCCACCACACGAAATTATACCAAACAGACGAATGTGCGCATCTTTCCTCCACTGCTGCACGTGCGTCTGTTGCAGACCACTACTTTGACGGGCTGCACGCCCGCTTTGTTTTGTGTGTGTTGTGATGAATGCAGGCGGCACATATATATATATTTTTTAAATAAATAAATATTCGTTTTTTTTATCATCATTTTGGTTGCGTCGGTCAAAAATGTGCGATGGCGTTTGTCTGCTGCCCTTTTTTTTTTTTTTTTTTTTTTGTGTGTGTGCACCGCTCATACGCATGTCTGTTGTGTGCGCATACCGCCACTGTCTGTCTGTCTCTCTCGTTGTTGTTTTGTTTGTTTGGTGGGGGGGGGGGGGGGGGGGGGGTTTGAAAAAAAAAAAAACCACACAAAAATTTTTTTTAAAAATGTTTAAAAAATAACAACAACAACAACAAAAAAAAGGAGCAGCAGCAGCAGCAGCAGCAGCAGGAGGAGGAGGAGGACAAGGAGTATCTTTGTACGAATCAACGCACTAGCGCGTGACGGCATCAGCGGTAGCGGCGGTGTGCGTGTGTTTTCCACTCGGCATTCGCTTTGTTTGTTTGTTTGTTTGTTTGTTTGTTTGTTTGTTTGTTTGTTTGTTTGTTAGTTTGTTTGTTAGTTTGTTTGTTGTTCTTCTGCAATGTCGGAGCCGCGGAGTTGGATCTTGTTTGCAACGACGGTTGTGAGTCATCTCGCCATGCTTCCCACGGCACAGCTGTTCTTCAAGCGCTCCTACGTGTATGAGGCGACCATTGCGGCGTTCGGTATCCTCTTTTCCTTTATGTATCACACATGCCAATCCTTCAACACAGTTATATTTCTTGAGGAGCTTCAGTGGCACCACCTCGACAACATTTCCGCGATTGCAGCGGTGGGAATGTGGTGCGTCTTTATTTGCTGCTTCCGGAACGCAGTTTTAGAGCGGGGAGTGAAGTACTGTACATTATTAGTGAGTGTTGTTATTCAAGAGAAGGACCCGTGGAATGTTGCCTACTCAATAGTTCCAATATCCCTCTTCATAATGCTCCCAGTGGGCATTTATCTCTTTAGGCGTCAGGCACCGGCTTTCCACTATCGCTACTTTTGTTCTGCCACCGTCTTAATGGGAACCGCTACTTTTTTCTTCTTCTTGGGACTAGACGATGAGTTGGACCCCTATCGCATCTACCACGGCCTGTGGCACCTCCTTGGGGGCATCGCATCGTACTTTCTGTGGGTGATGGTGAAGCTCCCAGGGCTGACTGGGGCGCACCTTAAATACGATCCAATTATTTTCAGAGAGGACACACTTCTGTGACCGCGCCGGCTACACGGGTGAGTGTGTGTGTGTGTGTGTGTGTGTGTGTGTGTGTGTGTGTGTGTGTGCGCAAGTTGGGATGCGTACATCCAAAAGAAAAAAAAAAAAAGATATATATATATATATATATATATGTAGTTGTGTGTGTGTGTGTGTGTGTGTGCGTGCGTGTGTGTATGGGGGTGGTGGGTGGGTGGGTGGGTCCTGTTTTCCTCGTGTTTGTTTTTGTTTGTGATGAATGATGAATGAGAGACGCGCATGCACGCATGTCGGATGTAACCCACATGAGTTACTGCTGCTGCGGAGGTATTTTTGTACGCGAGGCACCTTTTTTTTTGTTTTTTTGTTTTTTGTTTTTTCCTAAAAAAAAAACAGGTGACGGCAAGACGACTCAACACACCAGCAGCTTGCGGAAGGAAACGTGCAGCGAGAGAGAGCGATGGGGGGGGGGGGGGGGGGGGGGGTTTTTTT